>JASSUY010042614.1:166286-178867 GCA_032466535.1 Forpus xanthops
AAGTCCTTGGCCAGCCTAAACATTCTAAGCCATAACTATAAACACTGGTGTTATCAGCGCTGTTCCCAAGCCAAAAAACCAAAACACAGTGCTGCACCAGCTACTACTTAAAGGAGAAAAATGACTGCTGCTGCTGAAAAAGTGCTTTTAGGGTTGCTTTCTAAAGTTGAAATTTCCCTCACAGAAGTCTTGTCTCCCTGTGTCCTTCTGTATAAGACCAGGATATGGTACATGCTAAAAAGTGCTTCTTTCAGAGCCTCTTATCCCTGCTTAGTGGGGAAATACTTGTCCACTGGGTGAAGTTTATATCCTTGATGTATAAGCTAAGTACAAATCCATAACCAACCAGAGAAAAAAATCCCAGCCAACTCAAAACTCTTTCTCAGCCATGCATAATATGCCATAATAATTCCATACCAATATCTCCCAGGTAAAAGAGACAAAACCTTTAGTTCTGAAGCCATAGTTCTGCTACTTGGCACTACATGAATTATACTTCCACCTTAATGCTGTGTTTCTTTCAGCCCCTATGTCAACACTGGCATTCAGAGTTCACCTCCTGTCTTATTCACAACTTTGCATTTTCCTTGCAGGTTTCTTTGTTCTTAAAGGACAGATGCATCTCCCCCATAGTTGATAGCCATCGCTTTCTGGATGGAACCAGAACTCTAAGAACTGGCTCTGGGTTCATGTCTGTAGAGGAAAGGGGATGCATGCCTGCAGGCATGTGGGAGTAAAGCCGTGCTAGCTTAAATCTAGCCAGCCAGTATAATAACAGTAGTGAAAACCCAGAGTTATGTCTCCCACCCCCGCTCACCACCATGGTGTGTACTGACGTCTACCAGGGGTTGGGTGGTGGTGACTTACACCCATGCGATTGCATCTATGTTATCCTTGCTAGACAGATGAAAGCCTTCTCTTTGCTGTGCTAGCTTGCTTTCTACTGCCCTTTGATACTGCAGCAAGTATAAATAGATACCCAAACACTGATAGACAAGAAGGTTGGTCTGCCCACTGCGGAGGCTGTGACACCCAACTCTAACTCGCCCTCAAGAAGCTTGCATTGCTTGCCTTTGCCAAAGAGGCAACTGTAGGATGCTTTAGCAATACTTATGGAGCTTGGCACCCTTTGATGCCTGTTCAAGGCTTCTGTAAATGCCACAATACTTCCAAGGCATGCGTCTGGCACAGATACATGCCATAAAACTGGCTAAAAAATGGACTTATGAGAGAGGCAGGTGGTGCTGGGCCTGAGAAAGTGCAAGACATTTGTCACGAAGGAAACATGCTGGGCCCCGCACTGTGCAGCTTTGCCCTGAACACACAAGGTATTTCACAAAAGGTCATCTTTGTCTTTTAAAGACCACAGAAAGGCACTTGAGGGACTGGGTCAATGCCTTCTGATGTTGCTGATTTGATACGATTGCAGGGCTTTCCCTAAGTGCGGCCAATTGAAATGTTTTTAGCAAATCACATAAAACTTGTCGAGTTTCAAGTCTCCTTGCACTGCACTCACAAAAAAATGCAGTAAGAGAGATAAGCCTTTCAACTTACAGTCAAAACCTTGGGGCAGCTTCTGAGCACATCTCAAAATCACAACTTCAGTATGAAACCAGACAACAGAAAGCACTGCATGTCAAAATACTCAGAAGGCAAAAGAAAAAGCCCCAACCCCCTGACTCGGTCTGCTTCTGGAATCAGAAACAAAAAAGCATAGGCTGGGGAAAAAAACCCAACCCCAACCAAAAACCAAACGAAAACCAACAGATAGATCAAAGCCAGAGAAAATGTTCTCACAGGTCTTTGTGAAGTGAAACTACCTAATTTCACAGAGTTTCTCTCGCAAGCAGAAGTGATGAGCTCTGCAAACAGTATTAAGGATGAACTGTAAACTCTACCAGGTAGCAGCTACCATTGCTTTCTGCTTCCCTGCTTTCACAGTCGGTTCTTCTGTACCTTTTGGGTTGTTTTGTTTTTCCAAATTCAGTTGTCTGAATACACCCTTATAGAGCATTTGATGCTTTGGACTAAAATGTATCTTGGTCATAAGCCCATGCCTTTCTTCACTGGGACCTAAGTGGAAAAAAGGGCATTTCTTTTTAAAACTGATTACACTGGGAATCTGTATATAGAATTTCTGGTCTCTTTTCCACTAGCAGCAAGAATGACATGTCTTGCATTCTCTGTGGATATGCTGGTGCATGTATGGACTTTGCCAGCATACTGTAGACCTTTGTAGGTGCTTTACTGCTCCAAACACCACCACTGTTGTCAGCCCTGTTACAGTTCATTCATATACTTCAGAGAGGAGATATCCCTACTATCCATCTACTATTTGGAAAGCTGACTCAAGTCTATACAAATATTATCCATTCTCTTAAGATGATAGAAGAGGTAATGAGGTTGTGTAATGTTTTCTTGTCCTTCTCTCAGACCAGTGATTCACCTAGCCAGTGGTCTGTCTCTGCGGCCAGATGTCATGGAGGAAGCCACAATTCACTTTGCAGATGACAGACGTGCTTACATGGGAAGCTTTCTTTCCAAGCTTTAACAGAGATCGGTTTGTGCTCTGAGATACGGCAGTAAGAGACCAAGGGAGGACTTAACCCTTCAAAACCTTCTTTTTTCTTTACATGACTGGTACATAATAATAACCTGTTATGTATATACAGACCCAGCTGTTTTAAAGATCCTGCTAAGCTGCTGGTTTCAATGGTATATTATTGGCAATGTATTCTAGCCTGTAATCACACACTGTTTAAAAAAAAAAAAAAATCCACCATTCCTTGTCCCATTGACTAAACACAGAGAAAACAATAGGAGTGAATGGGTGAGCCGACTATACAAGTTGTTTTAGGGAAGAAACCCAAGCAAATAGAAAACACAAGTAAATACATACAAAATTGAATAAAATCTGAGCAAACACATCCTTGAACACTGTAGTCTTGATGAACACAGAAAATCTGACAGGCTCATCCCTGCAGTGAAAAGGGCCTGTCCTGAGCTCCCCCATGAAGCTGGAGTCTGTTGTCTCTCTGCACAGCATGATGCTCATGGTAGCCACTCTACCTGAAACACCACACACGCCAATTTAAACTCACACCCAGCATTCAGGAGTCCTGTGCTAGCACAGCAAAGACACAGATGTCAAGCTGGGTTTGGATTCAAAGAGCAGGTAGTCACTTTCCAGCCAGCCTTCATCCATTCTCCTACCCAGAGCTAGAGCTATGTCTTTCTTGTCCTAGTGCTGACACTGCTGGATCTGTATTGCCCAGCAGCCCCTCAGGCACCCATGAGTTTCAGCACCAGCAGCCCAAGCCTCTGACAGAGGTTGTCATAGCTGCATGGTGCAGCCCTCCTCCTGCACTGAGCTACCAACAACAGCCAGGTACTACTCTGTGGCAGGGTCCTATATGTAAACACAAGCCCCAAACATGCAGGAGGCAGACAGGTTTCCTTGTCACAAGGATGAGTAACCTCCAATTATCCCTTAGTGAGACACAGCAGCTGGCAGTTTTTTCAGAGCACTACCCACCCTTCTTCCTGCCGGTGGCATGCCCCTTAGCTCCAAAGCCCACTCTGCATTTCATCCTTGCTCTCCATGACTGCACAAGAGGACCTTATGCTACCTCCTCTGCCTGGTACTCCTGGCATGTGCAGCAGATGCCGGTGGGTCCCAGTGCATCCCTTTTGCATGTGGCAGGGTGTCAAAGGTGGATGAACTTCTTCTGTTGGTGGAACAACCACACAGTTTTATAGAGAAATGTTCTTACTGTTTCCTTAGGATAGCTTCTGCTTAGCTTTTAAAGCAAATATGTCTATTTCTAAATCCAAGAACAGTAATTTCTTTGCCACTCTTGATTTTGCTATACACTCTCTCCTGTTGAATAACAAGATGATGCCGATACTCGTTCTGTGTTCTGAAGTAAAATTCTTCCAGTATTCATAAACTACTTTCATAAACTTGCCAATATCACTATCCTTCACATGCATTTAAAGATAAGCAGACTGTTTGTCTGGGGTCACACCTTAGCAGTCAAACTAAACTGTGATTGTCTTCTAGTCATGAAAAATGCAATTTATATTCTATTCATATTGCATACACTGGTTGAGCAGGGAAGATAAGACAGATGCTTCTATTTCCCACTAGAGAGCTACCTCAGAGCTGGAGTTTGGCTGTTGTGGTAAAACATGGTACAAGGCAGAGCTGTGGTCCAACAACCTCTTATTAATGGCCACATGATAAAGGGCAAGACAGTCTGGGGGATCTGCAGGCCAGCCATAGCCTTAAGTCTTTGCTCAGACTGTCATCACAACATCACTATATTAAGTAAGTATGACTGGTTAAACACCCAGTATAATATTTTGGCCTAGGATAAAATCTCTTGATCTTACCAAAGCAGTGTATTCATCTCTGTTGGAAACCTTACCCCTTGCTTCACAGGAATTCCTGTGTTCAGGTCTCACAATGTTTCTCAAGACTTTTCAATGAAAGCAGAAGGCTCAAACAGAGAGAAGACTGAGTAAATCAGACATTGTGCAATTTTTTTTTCTCCTAGTAAGCCAAGTTATTTATAAGCTTTAGTTCAATTTCCTATTCTCAAGATACAGTTAGTATTTTACGATGCTGATGCAAATTAACTGTTGCAGTTCAGGCAGTCTGCATAAGTGCCAGAGAAATCTTTGTCTCACTCCCACCCAGTGACAATGGAGTTTATGTTATTGTGAAGATAGTTTTCCTCTGCTTGTTGAGCAAATGAAAATACGCGGCAGCGTTAGGTGCTGTGCATCTCCCAGAGATACGTATCTTTGGTCGAGTTACTTCTAGTATACGATTCTGATTACATGCAGCACTAGGGGTTTTACTATTTTACCAATGTAAATCCCACCATAAGGCAAGTCAGAGCCACTAACTTTCAATGAGAGGCTTTCAGTGAGTGCTTTCAGTGGCTTTCAACCTTAGGTATGGGTGTCCATGGGTCCAGGGAAGGAAACCCTTCAGAGCAGGAAGAGCTTCTTGCTACAGTTTTATTTAGCATTTGCAAAGGAAGAAACCCACAGTGGGGCTGGGCATTACTTTGCACATTGGAACTAAGAAGAAAGTAAGCACAGTGTATTTTTCCATATTGTAAAAGTGCTCTGCTGGAATTTGTTTCCTTTTTGATAAGAAACCGACAAAATTGTACCACAAACCTTCATTGCCATGATTAATTAATCAAAAATACAACAAAAGCAAAACCAGGAGTAATCTTCTTTGCATACTGAAATAATTAGACCTTGCAGCAAAAGGACAAATGAAGAAAAAGTGCCCTTCTGGAAAATGTTGTTTCATGCTATTTAGAGCTTCATAAAACCCTGCAAATGGATTTGTTATTCTGTCTTCCTTTGTAGGCAAAATTATTAGGAAACCTTACAAGACAGTCTAATATCCTTAGTAAGTTAAAAGAAGTATGGGGTAATATTGTGTGGCTATCTAGACACCCTTTAAAAACTGTCTGTTTACTGTTTAATAAAAGACCATAACAGGTCTCATTTTGGTCCCCCTGCCCAAAAATTATCACTGTGTTGACCCAGACAATACACATGAGCTCTCAATAAAACAGCAAATCCATCTTTATACTATGAATCTTGCTAGAATAAAAGCTTAAACTACTGCCTTGTTGATGCAGTTCTAGATTTGAGAAAGTAATGAAGCTGCATTTTTCTTCAGGCTGCACTGCAGCAAGACAGTTACAAATGGTCCTACCCCATAGTCCTAACACCAAGCTGAGACTTTAAACTGAGAGAGGCCATTAGGAAAATTAGGCCATCATTAAAAGCAGAGTCATCAAACATTTGAATGCGTTCAGCATGCAGAGCACACTGCTGGAGGTTTTAGTGTAATCCTCATTTCTTTACCTAGTGGCAGAACTGAGGACCTGGTGTGGTGTGATAGAAAAAGGGCCGTATCCTTTGTGGTGTACCACATTCAATTAATATGTCAGGCTTTTTATGTCTGTCACTGCTCACAGGAGTTGGAACAATGGTTCTGCTTCCCCACTCCCCTCTTTTTTCCCAATTTTCACATAGTATCAGGCTAAAAAAGAGTTATGGATTTCCTTCTTGGAGAACTGCATGGCCTGATAAAGTGAAATCCATGGCAGAAAACAACATGTTATTTTTCCCTTTACTTCACAATTTCAGTTAAGAGAGAGAGCGCAATAAATTTTGGCGGGAAAAAAAGAAGAGACAGTTTGGGACATTTCGAATGACCGGTCTATGTAAACACCATTGAGAAACAGGGGTGAGAACAAGCAGCCCTAGGGATGATTTATTTTTCTTGCTCTGAGGCCTGAGTGTTACTTTTGCTGCACCCAGGATTTTGAAACTGTATGAAGTACATTTGAGTAAAGAAAGGAACAAAAAGGGAACTGCTGGAAAACCGTCACAAGTTTCCATGTTCAAACACAGTATTCTTTTGCAATGATGAAATGTTCACTTTATAACTCAACTGAAGTACTCTTGCTCAAGCTTTTCTACTGCTGGACAGTAGGAGTTTGGTCTTGCTTGTGCTGGGTAAGCACCAGAATCTGTACCTGGATTGCCCAAATTGGATGAATATCTTCAGGTATCTAGTGTGACTTCTAGCCTGGCAAGATTCCAGCCTAGTCCACGAATAAGCACAAAATACTGATGCTAATGTAATATTAACACCAAAAATGAGAACAGTAATAAGGAGGATAATAAAACCCATTCTGGAGTGCTGAGCGAAATCACTTGCTGGATTAACCAGCTTTAACGAAACTCCTCCTTTTCTGGACAAATCAGTCCTTGGTCTCCAACCAGCTGCTGTTAGACTCTCTAGGCTCCTGCCTTCAATAGATGTCTCTGCCATCCCCATCCCATCTCATCGCACAAACTGGCTGTGCCCTGACACTCGCTGCCAGCACTGCCCCACGAGGTTCACTCTTGTTCTTTTATCAGAAGCACAAAATTTCCTCAGCCACATTAAACCGTAGGGAGTTGGGTGAGCTAAAAAAAAAAAAAAAAGGCTGACGAAATGCAGGAAGATCCTTCTTGTTATTCTAGCAGTATTGCTTCCTTTGCTCGTAGGGGTGCTGAGGAAACGTCAGCTGCGAGTGCTGCAGAGCAGTTACCCACTTCTCGCTCTGCCTCCAGCGTCTCCCCTGCCCAGGCTAGAAGGTGCAGCGAGGCTGAGTGACTCACGCAGCTCGCTGCGATTCCTCTCTCCGCCGGTGCCAGGAAAGACAGATGTAGGAGGAACTTTTGACATGGATGGGGGGAGAAAAAAGAGCCGACACAAGGCTGGAGAGCAGCTAGCATTTCGGCAGGCTGCCCTGCGCTCGCGTCCGGCTCGGGTGGCGCTGATCTCCAGGAGCGGGAGCGTGCCGGCATTGCTGCTGCTTCTTGTGACACAGCAGCTGGGATGAGCCTTCCGCATTCCCCAGCCCGCTCATTAATACGAATAACTCATGACTCACACCGACACCGCCAGCGAGGCCGGGAAGCTGTAGTCTGTAACTATAAAGAGTTATGAAGTGCTGCTCTCCGGCAGCACCCCGGCCAAGCTTGATGAGCGATCTGCGACGGGCTTTGTGTGCCTTGTCATCCGCGCAGGAACAGCCCTGCTGCAAAAAGGGCTTGAGCGGTCAGAGGGCTTGCGTGGAAAGGGGAAAAGTTCAGCTGTAGCATGAGCTATTTAGGAAGGCAGTTACGAGGAAGCGGTGAAGTTTCTGTGCCAGTCCCTGGCTTACTTGTCTGAATAACCCATGACTAAATCATTAGCTCCACGGGGGGTTGTGAGAACGTTAGAAGGAGTCTCTGAGTGCTCTTGATCACTGGTTAAAAAGTCATATTGCTGGGTGAAGCCCTTTAATTCCCCTCTCAGCCCTTATAGGACTGCTTCATTTCTCTACGGGTGGCTTCTGCTGATAATTTGCAGTCATCTGAGACCTGCGTGGCGTCAACAGGATCTCTGAGTTTATCCACACTGCTCCTTTTCCTGAGCCACGTGAGTTGCAGATAACTTTAAGCAGGTTTCTAAGCTTTTCCGGACTTCTCCCCTGCGAGCATGCCTTTACTCAGGCTGATGGTCTCGCATAAATGAAACAGTATCACGCTCTGCTGGCTCTATGCGCCAGCTACTCGCTCCCGGTGCTTCAGCCTGTTATATGTGTTGTATGCTGTTGGCTGTCATTTTTCATGGCAGTGGCTCAAAAAGTCATAATTCTGCCAAAAAGAATCAAAAGGGGCTTGTGCTGCTGCTTGTGTATCTGCAGTAGCGCTTGGGAGTTATTCTAGCACATTTTGATTTATGAAGAGAAAATTCATAAGCATGCAATGGTTGTTTGAACAACTTAAATGAGTTCTTCTTATAATCTCTTTAATGGACTGATAAGTAATGAGATGATATTCTTGAAAGCTCAGATATTAGCTTCGATGAGAGTGCCTCAAAGAAAACTGAAGTGGGAAAAAGCATGTACTACAAGAATGTCCCCAGATACTCTCTAAACATGCATTTTCTTAAGTATGGGAAAGCAAAAAGTATATTTAGAAAGTCTGAATGGTACTTACCTCTCAAGAAGTGCTGGTAAGAAGGAAGTGACTCAAATAAGTTGCTTGAAGCCATTGTTTCCTCTTTAAAACTCACTCTCTCTTTACAGTGAAGGAATGTATGATTTCTTCTACCTTGGGGAGTGAAAATTGAAGAATGGTCATTGCTACCACACACCTCCCAGCCATCATGCTCTATTTTATCCCAGTGCCTCAGGAGCAGCACAAAGCAGGTTATAAGGCTCTTTTGCTAAAAGAACTCTGAAATTGTTTCTTAAAAAGAAAAAAAAGTAGCGGATCGGTTGTGGTTGATGATGCTTACCACTCTACGAAACCCTGTGGTTTGCAGTCAAAACGATTCGCCCTGCCTGCTGACCAATATCCCGGACCCGCTCTTGTGTGACTGCCTCTGTACCCAACTTGTGGTTCTGTGGTTGTTTATGAGGCCCAAAGAAGTGTTTCACACAACCAAAATTACAAATTTAACTGTTCCCCTTTCCAGAACCTGCCTCCATTGGTCCCTTTGCATCACGTGACCTGAGTGATGTCGACTTTCTTTTTCTTTCTTTCCTTTTTTTTTTTAGCTTTCTGAAGTCATGCCCTACCCACTCCACCTGCCCTCCCCGGGGCTGCGCGACGCACCAGTGCCGTCTGCTGAGGGAGGGAAAAGCAGAGTGACTCACCGCCCCTCGTGCTACAAATGGTCTTGCTGAGTTAGTTCAACTCCCCTTGTTTTGTTGTGTGTGTTTTTTGGAACTACTGATTATTTTGATAGAGATTTCATTGCTGCTTATTCAATGGGACTCCAAGCCGGAGCGTTAGTCTGCTGCTCAGGCAGGATGTGCAGCTCGTCCTTTAAAACACCGGGAATTCACGGTAGGAAAGACCACTGGCTGGGGAAAGAACGCTGTAGAGAAGTTTATTAAAAAATAGTAAAATAAAATAGAAAAATAAATGTCAGTGGAGACAAAAAAAAAAAAAAAAAAAAGAAAAACACCATTATTTTCAGCCCTTATGGTGACACCTCTTAAGGTATGCTCGAAGGTCACTAGTCTGTAAGCCCACAGAAAAGGTTTGTTAGTTAATTCCATAAGGCCAAATTCAGTAGTACTTCTTCAGCACAGCTCCTGCTCCCATCAGAAGGATCCCTACCCACGAGAGAACCTGAGTAAAATCCTGAAGATCTAGCTCAGTGTCGTGCCAGGGGATAACAAGTCTGTCCTGACCAAAATGCTTCCATTTCCTTCTCCCTTCCAAAAGAATAAAAAATAAGAGTAAAAAAAAAAGTTCCTAAACCTAATAATCTGTTGGAAGTTCTGGCTCTGGCTGTGACAATGCAAAAAGAGGGGAGAAAAATCACTTACTATAGCATAGAGAAGTGGCTGCTGTGCCACCTTTTGTCTCCTTTTCCTTTCTCCTGAACAGCGAGAAGCAGCCCTTTTCCACCACTGCAAAGCTCGTGGCGCCTCACACCTGTACAGCCTGGGGTTCAGCACACTGAAACCCATGAATCCTTTGCCAAGAAACACTTGGTGATAAAAGGAGTGCACGGACAGTGGGGCTGAAGCCAAGCGAGGCTTCCCCTGCACCCTCTGAGTGACGACCAGGGTGAAGGAGCTCCCTTGGAAGAACAGCAAGAAGCCTTTGCAATCCTAAAACACTGGTAGGTGGAGCATCAGTACGTAACAACACATGGCTCCTCCCGCAAGGAACTCACAGTCAAACCCCCTGGCACACAGGTACGGCTGGCACAGATTGATGCCAGGGTTCTGTGTGGTTCTGCAGAAGCACGTCCCGCACTGAGGAGCAGGGATACCCAGATCAAATAAGGTGTTTAATTTACTTGGATTTTTCTGCTTAGTGCAACTATGGAAGTTGGATGACTTTTCCTCCCACATTTCTAGTACAAATGCAATCTACCTGGGCATCCTGGCTTCCTTTTAGGGTTAGTGTGGAGCTGCCTGTGCGGGTGCAGTAGGTTTTCCTTAGAAAAAGTCAGTCTGCTGCAACAGAAGCTTCTCATGGATGGAGCGAGAAGGATGCGACAGGTCTAGTGACACATATTATCGAGGAAATAGGGATATTTTCCCAAACAAACTTCCAGAAAATAACAGATCAATTCTCAGCAGCAAGTACAGAAAGGTTAGAACACTTTGCTGCCTTGCGCTGAGCCTGGCTCAAACCTCTGCTGCACTTGAATCAGGCCGCTAACTCAAAGCTTGGCTTTTTTGCTTACAGGCTCTTCCAAAGCCTACTACAACCAGACCAGCTTTTTGGCTGCTCTGGGATGAGCCTCTCCCCTCTCCCAGCCCTGCACTCCTTCCACTCCCGTGTAAACAATTCAACAAGTATCCGCCAAAGATGAAACCTGTCAGCAACGCTGACTCCCGTAGGGCGCTTGCCTGGGAGCCGGGATGCTCCGGGAGAGCACCGGGCTGCCAAGCCTTGCCCAGCGGGGATGCGTGCCCGCGGGCGCTGCTGGGCTAGGGCCGGCAGAGGGAGCTCGGCCCGGCAGGACGAGCCTGCGGCCCCGGGAGAGGAGCATCTTTGGAAGGGAGAAAGCCCCAAACCGAACCAAGTTTGGAGTCTGTGTAACACAGCGACCTATCCGCGTGTGGCCGAGGTGGGAGTGCTTGTTGGCTCTGTTTCCCTACCTGGTTAGGTTGTGCCACACGGTTCGACGCAGCTGGAAGCCAAGCAACCCGTTGTACCAGCGTCCAGTGCATAAGCTAGTTTCAGCTTTACTTTCTCAGGTGCCCCAGAAACCTAATTGTACAAGCTTAACTTAGCTGGTCAGGGAGCAGAACCAAGACCTTAAGGCACATTCACTTGACTGTAAGACAGGCTCACAGATTTCATAGAATCATAGAATGGCTAGTGTTAGAAAGGACCTTAAGATCACCTAGTTCCAACCCCCCTTGCCAATGGCAATGACACCTCACAGATCCATCAGTGTATAAAAACCAGATTTTTAAATCAGGGGCACAGAAAAGATATATAATGTGCTAAGTTGCCTGTGACTGTATGTCTCCTCTGTCAGAGAGGCCGGTTGTGTTATGAAGATTTTAAATTATATCAGATGTTTGAGATGAGGCCAACAGGAATGTATTTCAGAAAGTACGAAGAGCAAGGCTGCTGCAGGGGTGCAATTGGGCAAGCTCCCTGCTGTGGCAGGGAAACAACAGACTCCTTATTTCTGACTCTTTGTCTTAGCATCAGGTAAAGAGACCCTTCCTGCAGGAGCTCTAATCCCTGTCTGTTTCAGAAGGCAGTACCTACCAGAGCCTTTTAATCACTATTTGTGCTGCATTTGATTTCTTTTTTTAATACACAGCAGGCTAGGGCAGGAGAGCTGCCAGGGCTGGGATGGACACTCAGACAGTTAGAGCATGGGCCACGAGCATCCACAGCGTTCTGGGCAGCACCCGGCAGTGCAGGGTGCCAGCGCACTACAAATGTCAGCTATGTTAATACCTTCACCTCAGTCATCTGCCATGAAGGCCAGAGCATAGCTATGCTATGCAACAAGCAACAGTTGGGCTGGTTTTGTCATCTCATAGCTAGGGTAGATGATGCAAGAGAAAAGCCTGAGTGTTTCGACATGTAACTTGCCACTCCAGTCACTTCTCTGCCAACAGTCAGCTGTAAATAGTGCGCAGGAATATGCTTTATTAAGGTCTAACCATCTTGTATTTTCAAAGAAAGGACTGCACTCTGTGGATCTGAGCTACACTTAAGCAGGATGATGGGCGATTCTTCTCCCGGGCCACTGCTACACACAGCAAAGAAGCCGTGAATCCTAAAAAAGTGGGCAAGGGCTGCTGGCAATGCACACAGCATCATTTTATGCTGGGTGCACATCAGCTGTTCCTGCAGGCTTACAATAAATCTATGTCAAATGTACTGTTAGCATAGCTGGCATTGTTCACAGGAGAGGAATAAGCTGGTTCATTTTGTGAGATGTGTAAATATGATCCGTGTCAATAAAAAGACTAATACAGAATTAAGTGATCTATTCCTTGTATGAC
>JASSUY010042615.1:0-10332 GCA_032466535.1 Forpus xanthops
GAGTGGTGTCCCTCAGGGATCGGTGTTGGAACCGGTCTTGTTCAACATCTTTGTCAGTGACATGGACAGTGGGATTGAATGCGCCCTCAGCAAGTTTGCTGATGATACCAAGCTCTGTGGTTCAGTTGATACACTGGAGGGAAGGAATGCCATCCAGAGGGACCTTGACACGCTTGTGAGGTGGGCTGATGCCAACCTCATTAAGTTTAACCATGCCAAGTGCAAGGTCCTGCACCTGGGGGAAGAAAGGGGGGGGGGGAATGAGTGAGCAAACTGCATGGCTGACTGTGCTTAAACCATGACAGGTGACTAAATAAAAGAGGATAGATACTATCATGATTTTACCTACAGATGCTGTATAAGGATTCTTGGGCTTATTGGCTGACTGCTGTAAAAGACGAGTCAAGAAGACACTGGAAGAAGGCAAGAATACACTGCTGAACTCCTGTGTAAGCAGTCAGCACTCATAGACATTACTGGAGGTTTTGGAGAGAAAACTAAAAAACCACACAGTGTGCACAGATCCTTCAAAAACCCACCCCAACTGAGCACAGAGCAGCCTTTAGAGCCACAGGCTGCCAGGGCAACCTCATCTGCTGATGTGTGACTGTCCAGCAAGAGGAGCAATGTGCATGGGCAATTCTTGGGTAATATCACTAAACAGTTACTTGAACAACACCTGCAGGCATTGTTTTTGTAGAGAGGGAAAAACATACTCAAAGCACTCAGGCTTTTCCCTTACAAGGTCTCCCCATTTTATTTTGGAGAACAGAAGGCTCAGACTTACAACTGCCTGAGGAGGATGGAGCCAGGAAGGGGCTGGGCTCTGCTCCCAAGGAACAAGGGAGGGGACAAGAGAAAACAGCCTCAAGCTGCATCAGGGGAGGTTTAGGTGGAGATGAGGAACATTCTTTCCATAAAGGGTACCTGAACATTGGAACAGACTGCCCAGGGCAGTGCTGCAGTCATCATCCCTGCAAGTGTTCACATCCTGCATAGATGAGGCCCTCAGTGCCACGGGTTGGTGGTGGCCTTGGCAGCACTGGGGAACGGTTGGAATTGATGATCTTAAAGCTCTTTTCAACCTGGTTGATTCTATGACCTGCAGCACTGCACCAGACAGCCACAGGTCTCTGTAACACGCGGGGCACGTAAAGTGCCCAGTTGCCTTTCATCTGAGGATTTCAGCATCTCCCACACTCTAAATCGCAGTGGATTCCTCTTTCTGAAGAGCAGTTAAACTGCTTTGCTGAGATGTTTGACTATATTTCTTACTTTATTTTTATAATGAAATAATAACTTTCTGTGCAACTTCAGTCCCAAGAATAATGATCCCATTCACAACGAGGATCTCTCCAAATGCACTCACTTTTCACCAAAACTGTAAGAGGAAAATCTAGCCTGTTGCTGCTATGACCTTTCATTTCCACAGCATTTTGGCCACAACGCTTATGAAATGCTCTCAGCAATGAGGTAGGTGATACCAACACACCGACCAGAGGCCACCGAGCACAAGGATTTGCCTTCTGCTGCTTGGGCAACCCACAGATGTGGGGCACTAAGGGTACAGAGAGACTGACTGGACACAGGTCAGCAGCACAAGGATTCTCCTTCCTCTAAATCACAGCTGGTTCTCAAAGACTCTCTCATCCCCCTGGCAATAACAGCTTCTGTCTGCAAAGGTTTTGGGACAAATTGAGTGTGCTTGTGCAAGCTCAAAATCCTGACTTTGGGATGAATAAACAAGCAACCCTGCACACGTAAACATGGAAATTTAAGGCAGTTCAGTGTTACAGTAGATACATTCAGTGTATAAAAATAAGAACTTTCTAGAGCTAGGTTATAAATAATGCCCATCCTTACTTATATTACTGAGGTTGGCTAACAGCTATTGCTGGGTGCAAAGAAAAAGGACATGTAAAACATGCAACAGTTGCTTTTTACCTGATGAATGACTGATTAGGAAGCCTTCCCTACTGTAGCATTTGCTAATTGAGTTTGGACACATCATTTATTTACTCAGCAGCAGCAGAAATTACCTTTTGTAAAAACCATGCTCATGAAGATCATTCCCCCTTCACTTGCACGGGTTTAACAGCTTTCACTTCCAATAAGAAGCTGACGTACAAAGCTGCAAAGGCCCTGATCATGGGAATCACAATGCAGTAGCTCTGTCTGAGCAAAGAGAGCCTGTTTTCCATTATCCACACTGTCCCACATCTTTGCAGCTGGAAAACAAACCTTGCAGCATCTGCCCCTTCCATTTGGTTGTGCCAGTCGCTCTTTAGAAGACCCAACTTGTCCCAGTTTATAGAAAGAGTGGGAAGGCATAGCTCTGAAACACTCTTGTTCCTGGTAAGAAGAGACTTACAGGTTTTCCTTTCCTTTGTGGTCTTTAACGAGTTTCAAGGGAGGCATTCAATGCGCCCCCTCCCAGGAATAATTTACCACGCCATTAAGTGAACAAAAAATATCTGGTGTCTGCATTAGGAGCTCAATCACCTTTCAGAGAAACACTAGGAAGGACTCATTACAGTAATTACTAACAAGCTGGCCTCTTTGGGCTGCAAAGGTTTTGTGTGTAACTGGCAAAGAGCTGCACTTGGAGCTTCCCAGCTGCAAAAGCAAGCCATCAGACCACTAAATGCCCTTAAAGTGCCAGAGGAAAACATGCTCAGAAACGAAGCTGGTAATTTTTTCAGCTTATTAGTTTCTCCTTACAAATCTGACCTGCTGGGAAATGAAAAATGACATCAAGAAGTGGAGCTCTGTGGAGTCGTGGCAGCCCTTGAATTATCAAAGTTTTTCATGGGCGTCTTTTATTTAACAGTGTAGAAAATTCTTTCAAAGTTGAACTTTTAACTATTTCAATTAAGACAACAATTTTCATCTGTTCTTAAAAGCACGGATGTGTTTCAAATCCAGCAACACCAAACCAGATGTTGTATTTTCTCATTACACTCCCCCCTCACCATCAAAAAGCACATATTTTAGTAGAGTAGAAAAGGGATGACAGTCTAAGACCCATACAATGAGGACAGTATCCATATTCTCCTTGGAGAAACTACCTCTTGTTCTAAACCTCCAGAGATTATGTACCCAGGAGAAGAACTTTTGGATTTTACTGTGTCTTTCTGGGGGTTTCCATCAGCCCTTTGGAAAGGATTTTTCTTCTTTGCCTCAGTTTCTTCGTCTCTAAATCACAGCTATTGCCTCATGTTAGTGAGCTGAAGTGAACCAGAGTTTGGCCAAAGTTTTACAGATTAAAATGCCCAGTGTTTAGCTTAAAATACTGTCAGGGATCATTTAGAAAAGAAACATTTCTTTTTGGGTAATAGTCTCACTTAGAGCTATGAGGATACCAGTGAGCTGCAGAAGTGATGCCATGCCTAGTTAGAGTAATAAGTAATATTATCACTCACCCTAAAAGAAAACCCCCAAGTGCAGGTAAATTCCTCTGCTATGTTTTTATGTTTTATCATGCTTATGACAGTGAGCCAGGTCAGAGCACAGAATAAAGCAGCCAGCGATGGGGTACTCCTGCTTTCAGGAGTGCTTTAAAGCTGAAAGAGCCTACGACTCCTCCACCAACCTTTAGCGCTGGACTGTACTTATTTACAGAAATACTTGAGATGTTAACTCCTGTCATGGGTTCAGCAGCAGCAGCCATTTTTCTCCTCTAAGTAGACTACAAACTGGCCAGGAACAATGTCAGACTTGGAAAAATACAGAAGGCATGATGCCAAAGCAGTACATTCAACTTCTGCAAGCGAAACTCCATTTACATTTGCCATGAACTGAAAAACCCTTTCCAAAGCTGGACAAGGCATGGTGGCTTTACAGCTGCTACTTCCTTGTTTCTATTGAGCAGTCCTTTTCATGTGGCCTCTTAAGCTAATTCTGTGACTTACTTTATAAACAACAGCTACTTTATTTAGATACAGAGGAAGTGAACAACAGAAATGACGTATGCCAACACAAAGACATTATGGGTCAGATAACCAGCTGCTACGAGCTGACTTCAGAGGAGCAATGCCCATCAGTTCTTGCATACAGGCAGTGGTATGGTGTTGCTGGGCTATAGGAGAACTGGCTCCTACTTTGCCCAAAATTGGCTTCAAGATTTTGGATGGATCATGTAAACTCTTAGAGCTCCAGTTTCCCATCCGTAAATACAAGTTCTGTAGCCCATGGAAACATCATAAGCCATAAAGACAAGATGCCACCACTGATGAAGGCCTCATTTGATTTTTCCTGGGCATGTAACTGCTGATTAGGAATTGTGGTTTAACAAGCAGCCCCTGGTGCAAACAGGATGCTCTATCTTCTTGGTGCCAAGGTGGCAGAAAACACTTCCTGAAAGGCCTTTAGCAAAGCATAGGCATTTCTGGGGTTTGAATGAACTGAAATTGTTAGAAGACAACTGAGCTTGATGTGTTTTCCACCAAACATCTGGAAGAGAGTGAAAATAGAGTTAGGTGTTTTTCTGACTGTTGAGAGACTAATATTGTCTTGCCAATCTCTTGGGGTTGCAAGAGTCCAAGAGGGTCACCCAAAATCCTGAAACTGGCTTAAAAACCAAGATGTACAAATTAAACAAACTGGGTTTGTTCACATCAGCTCTTGAGATCTTTGTTTCATCCTTAAGATGGTGCTTCTCTTAACCAGAAATGTTAGAAACTTAAAAAAAAACAAACCAAAACCAACAACAAAACCCAACAGAATTGTCACATTAGAAAAAATGTCAACAATTATGAGGCTTGCATTAAAGTCATGAAAACTGGTAACCTGCAAATCTCTCCTTGAATGTGTCTATATTTGCTCTTCATAGCTGAAAGAAGGGATGGAGGATAATGTTTAAGCAATGTTTAAATTTCCTTGGGAGCTGCCTCCTTGAGCATCTCCGCTGCTTAAACCATAAGATACGACACTAAGAAAATGCATGGCTTAGCAGTTCCATCTTAAAAAAACAACCTGTATTGGCAGAGCATTATAAAAAGACAAAATTCAAACACTGGCAGCACAGGTTGATAAACCTCAGCTGAGTACAGAGGATCAGGGGGTCAAGTTTTACCAAGCACTCACACAAAAGCAGCCATCTCTGAGAGCCTGGGAATGGGATTTGATTCCTCCTGCAGATAAAGGTGACACTGAGGACCACACCAGACACTACACCTGCTCTGATACTGCCAGGAGAGCCACACACCATCAATTCCTCCCTGTTCATTGCTTTAGTACTGCATTTCCTTCTCATTCAAGCCCATTAATCCATGAGGTGCAGAAATAACATTACCAGGTTTTGTGGACTGAGAAATCTAGACTTTTTTTTAGTCATTTAAACTATTCAGATCCTGGGAGAACATCATCTATGGATGCATAATGCCATGGATATTTTGGCTTATTTGTAATTTAGGCAATTTTGACATTACTGTGTCAATTACTGCATCAATTACTGCCCATTGTACCACTACAAGCAAGATCACCAATACCACTCATGTGGGATAAAAATAAGTGTCTAGAAATATGTCTATGCAATTGAAGTTAAAATGGGATATATTCTGCATTTAAAAACCCTGACATGATTATATTTTTGAAGCAAAAGCTTCACATTCAAGACAACTCTTCAGGATGTCATTTATTTTTATGGGCACAGAACTGAACAAACTGCTTCTAGAATAAAGCAGAATTTTCAGACCAGTATTTAAAGTAATATCTGTTAATTATGTCTATAAAATGCAGAAAGAGAGTATTCTTAGTAAAGAATATAGTCCTGTGATCAACTATGTCTGTATCCACAGATTCAAACGACTCTAAGTAAGAAGTAGTGACTGAAGCGTATGTCAAGCAATCAGAACAACTGACAGGCCTAGTTTTCCAGAAAACAGGATTTTGTCAGCAATGGATGTCATCGTCTTTAAAATTATTTTTATTTAAAAAAAAAATAGATGGGAAATACAAGCTCCTTTTTCTACACTCCTTTGCAACAAATACATTAGCATGAGTCTTGCTTTAGGTTCACGAGAGGCTTGTGATTCATAGCCAGAAGAAAGGCACCTGAAGCTTCTGTGTACATTAGAGGGGCCAAGGGATGACTCTGGACCAGTTGCCCAGTTCAAGGGCAAATTGTTACTCCTTTTCTCAACTGACCTGATGACACATTTTGGAACAGCTCCTAACTCAGTCAGAGGTATATAGGGATAGCAGGAAATGCGTTAAACTGTGATTGGCAGGGGGTTATATTTTTAAATGCACGTCAACTGTGATATTTCATTTAGAGAACATTCGAGTCTTGAAGATGTTTAAGCACATCCTCCTGTTGTGTTCAGGATGGCATTTTAACAGAATTGTGGGCACCTGCATTCCTTTACAGCAATGTTTCATTCTAGCCAAGCACCATCAGTTGTCAGAATGATGACATTCTCAGCAAAGAGGAACATTCAATAGTAGAGCATTCAATACTAATTATACACATCCAAATGTTTGTCTGAGTTGGAATTATTACTTTTTGTTTATTAGGTTTTCTAGATGTTCTGCTAAGGTGCTTTTATCTCTGTTGCAATCAATGGGATTTTCAGTAGGGATGGAGCATCTCATAACGTTAAAGCCTCACGGAACCAAGTGCATTTTTCTTGTTGCTGACCAGGGGACAAATGATTTGTTCTGAACTCTTCCCAGCTTCAGAAGACAACACCTTCCTTGGTTTGACTTTCTCAGATTTTGTGATTGATCTTTGAACCTTGACTTCATGGCCGACCCAACATGTTATATCTAAATTACACTGCATGTATAAACAGTCACTGGTGGCCTTTATTTCAGCAATGGGAAAGCAGGAACGAAACAAATATCCCTGTCGACAGGGATAACATATTGCATTAACCTCCTTTTCTCGCTTTCATCTGTAGCCTTTGCAGCAAGATTGTTTGGCAAGGCATTGAAATGAAACTTTAATAAAAGACAAGAGTAACTGCCACCAGTATAAAACTGGGGAAGCAGAACTTCGTAAGCAATATTTGGAAGGACTGGGATTTTCCAACAGCCACGTTCCTGTGCCAAGTCTAAGCAAGGAGCTAGGACTGCAGTCAGGCACTTGAAGAGGTCAGATCATTGCAATACCCCAGTGGTGTGTGAAGCAGGTAAAACCACAACAGCAGCAGAGCAGAAGAGAAATAAAAATGCTTTCCTCCATAACACAGAGTATCAGGTAAAGAGAAAGGTTTTGATTAAAATGTTCAAGCCCCCTGCAGTGACTCAGAGGCTTACTTCATTTCCAAACACAACCACAGTTCTTTGGCTCCTGCATCTTGGAGCAACTATGGCATTTTCACATCTAACTTGCTTCTGAAGATGCAGCTTAAATACTTTTGATGGTGCAGGTCAAAGAGGGAACTGATTTCGGGTGCCCAGCTCTCAATGGGTAGGAGATGCCTCCAAGTGAGACACCTGGAAGCACATATACTTGTTGCCATGTCCACACTGCCCTGATAGCCAATCCACCCTGCAAATGCCTGGATCCGATCAACACATCCTACAGTCTCACTTTTTGGATACTGAGCAGCTCTAGCTCCAGCTTTCTTTCCCTGTGTGAGACTCTTTCAGCTGGCAGTGAGAATGCCTTAGAGTTTCTGAGGGCCTTTCATCTTCCTGAGGCTCCCAAACATACTTAAACAGCAGTGTTAACATGAAAAGCTGATTCACCCTGTAAATAACCTGGGACCATCTCTGTGTTCTCCCTTGGTAACTGCCTCAGGAACAACCATTCTCTTAGGCACAAGCATTTTGATGGATGAAGGGAAAGCATTTCATTTTGACACATCATTTACAGAAAGTGTCCCTATTAATTATGACCAGAAAAGCAGAAAGAGAAGAAAATCATAATATAGCTTCATAAACTAATTTTGTTGTCATATTTAGGGTGTTCTTAGAAGACTCAATGGGCAAGCTAAGACCACACAGTGCAAGATGTTTATTTACTTTATTACAAAGTCAGGGTGAGATCAGCACCAAACCTGCTAGAGCTCAATAGCAATGTAAAATATTATATGCTCAGACCTGTGCAAGTCAGAAACCACCTCCTGAATAGCTCCAGACCATCTCTACTCTCACCAGAGTAACTTCAGAGTCCTTGGTGCACTTTATCCTTGTTTGTGCTGATGTAACACAGAATGATGTGTCTCCTCTAAGCACTGCTTTTCCTCAATGACTCACAATGATTTCAGGCACACAGAAGGTCAATCCAACAAGAGCTGAGTCAGCAATGACTGGGCAAAGTGCTTTGGATACCCAAAGGGCTGCTCTGTCAGCTTGGGGAAGGGAAAAGCACTGGGAAACCCTAACATAAAAAGGACCCTTGGTCTTTTGAATGCCCACCCTCTTCCCCAGCTGCCAGTGTTCTCCTTCCAGACACGTACCAAAAACCACAGAGAGAATAGGAAAGCTAGAAGAACGACGCTGCTTGCCTAGTGTCAAACAGCACACGCAGAGCAGACTGAGACAAAACTCAGTCCTTCAAATGAAGTCTCCTGAAGGTTTGGCGCAGGTTTCCTGGACTCTCCCATACAAATCTCAGACCAACAGACGGTGGTGGCTCAAAGAATTTCTTGCAGCACAGGCCTCTGGTTTCATCCCCATGGGTTTTTGCACACCATTAAAAAGAAAACCCCAAACTTATTTTCTGCCTGCCCACTGAGGCAGCATTCCCTCACCTGAACAGCTCCTTGCTTTTCTTTCCAGCTTTGCCATGGCAACAAGAAAACTGTGTATCACGGTGTAAAGCAGATGGGCTATGCTTTTAAATTGTCCTTCTGTTTCAAGCCAGGTTATGACATCTCCTAGCTACAAGGCATGTGAGGCTGGCAATACAATCCCTGCCATGAGAACCTGTAAATCCCAGACAGCAAGTAGATTATTTGCTACAGGCGTGTGCAAAAGGCAGGCAGGAGGTTTGTGAGCTGAAAAACCAAGAGGGAAGGTGGTTCAAAAATAGGTGACATCAGCTTCCCATGTCATTTTGTGGTGGGCACAGTGGGGCTTAGCTGGGCACCCTGTGAGTAAAGCACACCCTCCTCTGGGCAAGGCAGAGAAGCTGAAACAGAAGCTTTTCCATCTGGGAGTACTTGCCAAACTGCAAAAGGACATTACAGAGGCAAGCCAGGGTTTCTTAGCAACAGCATCGAATACAGGTCCATTAACTCCAAATTTCTCTGTGAGTAAATCCCGAGCTAGGAAAATCTTCAGACACCTATGGATAGCCTGAGCTATAGCATGTGTTTTGTTCAGTCTGATAAAGGGGAAAATAAAAGGTACCCGTTGAAAAGCAAAGACCAGAAAGGATTCTTTGGACACCTTAGAGATGTTGGGCCTGTAGCTGCCTCCTAATTAGGTTATGGAGAGCTGCCATGCTGGGTGTTTACAAAGGCCTCAGCTGCAGCAATTGCTTTTGCAATTCTGCAAGAGAATTGCTTTGGCCAAAAAAGCAGCAGAAAAGCAGCTCATAAAACACAACACACAAAAAACCAAAACAAAACTGAGAGAGTCAGAGGGCAAGAAGTGATTCACATATTACAACAGTTTGACTTTCCCTTTGCAGAGTGGTTCGTATTTGTGGGACTCTGTTGACTCACCTCCTTGGCATTACTCCTAATTTACTAGCGGCACAGCAGGCAGCGAGACAAGAGGAGGTGCTGGGAGGCTCCTCCTCCTCTTGGCTTTTAACTACCATTTGCAGTGCTTCTATTCTGATTGTAGCTGACAGCAGCTGTTACTTTATTTCACCCCTAAGTAGCTCTTTATTTTCTCAGAGCCCATCTCTTGGAAACATGCAATGGTTTGAACAGCTCTACTTCAGTTTTGGAAAGCCACATCTTATATGCAGCTAAGCACAGACTGAAAACACCACAATGAGGATCAAAGTGTGCATTTTAACGGCATTTCAAAGCTGATTTTTTAAGACACTCCCAGAAAGGTGGGACACGGATGCTGCTTGAACCATCACTGTATGTGAGTGTATGGAGCTGGCAATACTGCACTTACATGTAGACTAAAGGTATAGAGTTTGTATGTGTGCAGCAATTTCAACACTCATTTTTTCATTCCATTATTCAGACTACATGTATTATTCATGTTTCTCATTAAAATGGCATTTTTGCTGATGACTGTGAAGTTATCAGAGGTTGTGAAGTCAACATGAGAAAAAGGCAAGATAAGTATATTGATACGTTGGAGGGAAGGAATGTCATCCAGAGGGACATTGACACGATTGTGAGGTGGGCTGATGCCAACCTGATGAAGTTTAAACATGCCAAGTGCAAGGTCCTACAGCTGGGTCAGAGCAAT
>JASSUY010042623.1:0-21895 GCA_032466535.1 Forpus xanthops
TTCTAAGCCATAACTATAAACACTGGTGTTATCAGCACTGTTCCCAAGCCGAAAATCAAAAACACAGTGCTGCAGCAGCTACTACTTAAAGGAGAAAAATGACTGCTGCTGCTGAACCCATGACACCGTATCCAATCCTAGTAGACACAAAGCACAAATGGTTTGTACTTGTATACAGTATACTTGTAATTGTAGCTTGCGTAGCTGTAGCTGCTGGTAATGGTTGGCCAATATACTAGAAGTATTATTTATCTTGTATCCTCTTGGATTTTAATGCAAAGTAGCAAAGTCAAATCAGTTGTTTCTGGCATTGAAGGTAATATCTTGAGTAAGACCTGAAGGCAAGAAGGGCAAGCAGAAGTGTGTCTGCATCTCGGAGTGCTCCCTGTTGCTGGCACAGCCTTCAGGCAAGCCTGGCATGGGACATATGCTTCATGTTGGGGAGGTGGATTTAGCCATACCTCCAGCAGCTCTTTGTTCCCCTTCTTGTAGCTCTCTTTACGCTTTCCAGGTGAACTGGGATTCCTGGGGCAATGTATTGATTCAAATCTGATGGAGGAGTATAGTAAACCCTGGTACTTATTCTGGTTGTTGCCTGACCACCAATTTGAGTAATATCTACTCGAGGAGTTGGGGTCTTACCTTGAACAGTTTGTCACCATGGGTTGGTGCTTCACCGTCTTGCAGACTTCTTTTTAGCTTTAATGTTTGTAGTCTCAAAATTCAGTTTAATGTTTTAAACAACTATTTTTTACCTTTTTTTATTTTTGAAATTTATTTTATGGTATGGCTGTCAGCATGACCAGTGTGTAAGACATGCTGAGCTTCATGGGAATATCTTGAAGATTTTGCTTTCACTAGTGAAAACCTTTCGAATGGGCACATATTTGAGATCTAACGCTGAATTTCATACAAGACTTATCCTAAAATGCTATTAATCATGGCTTTCTTTGTAAATTACAAGAAAACTCAGTACATACAAGGTAAATGCTGTAATTTAGAGGAGAGTTATTTTATATAAAAAATAGATTGGATCGCTGCATGAAGTGCAGTGTAATTTATTGTTACTGAGGGCAGACAATTCCTGCTTTCTGTAAGATAAACAATACTGCGTGTAATATGCTATCTGAACTGTGGATGTACAGTAATAAGTGATGTGCCCATTGGCTCCTTCTTGGATTCTCTTCCAGCAAATAGGTACCTGTGGTGCCTCACATGAATTTAATGAACGAACGAGTCTTTTTGTGTGCAGGATGCCCAAACCCTTGTGCCCCTGTAGGAAGGAGTCCTCTTGATCTGGAGAGACTGCAGATGCTTGCAGCATAACTTGCAGTGCATTGCAGCTGCATAGTTAAACCCCTGGACTCCTGTCAGTGTTAGCCCTGGGTTTGCCTACCCTTTGTTGTCCCCATGAAAGGCTCACCCTGTAGATGTTAGAAGCAAAGTGACTGGCACCATCTTCTTGCCTGGACTCTGCTCCTAAATTAACAGTCCAGAACTTGCTTTTCACTTAAAAGATGCTCAGTCAGGTTTCTAGGCAACCGAGCCCATTTTCACTTTCCCCCACAGAGAGATAAGAGCTGACTTCTCATGCAGGGAATCGAGACCATGACGGATTTCAGCAGCCTTTAATTTGAGCTGAAAATAAAATGTAGCCCTTGAATGTCAGGGCAAGTCAGCTTAAAAAAATAACCACCACTGCCACCACCACCAATCCCAACAACCAAACAACAAAAAAAAACCCAAACCAACAACAACCAAATGACCCAAACAATGACTAGGAGTGATAAGGAGTAAATATCTGCTGCTAATAAAAGGGCAGTAGGAGGTAGCTGTGTGCTTCTCAGCCCTGCTGAGAAGGGCTGTCATGCCTTAACCCAGGTGTCCAAGGGAGGTTGGAAGAGAGTAATTTCTTTCCAGTTGGCCTCTTCTCAGCTGATGCTTGCATCAAACAAAGGCAGCTTCCCTCCGTGGTCCTGAAGTCCGGTGGCTGAGTGCCCGTGCTCCTTCATTTCTCATCCACCCATACAGAAGACACAAAGACCTGGCGTACCATGCATTGCAGATCGAACATAACCTTCATTGCGGCAGGATAAAAGAGGAGTTTGAGAAGACCTGGACATCTAAAAGAGTGTTTATGCTGTGGTGTGACTGATGTGGAAGTAGCTTCTAATAGTCATGTTTGGAAGAAGGGATTTGGCACTATCTCTTCCGTAGGGAGCTTTGCAGGCCAGATAGCTAGTGTAACGGATGGTGGAGGTGTTAGCAATTTTACTCTTGGGGATGTTAAGGCAATTCAACCCTTAAGTGCCATTCTCCCTCTTATGGACTCTGTTCTCCAAACTGCTGCTTCACCCTTAATTCCCATCAGTCTGAGAATTTCATTTTAATACCACCATCTTTGTACTTGTCCCTGAATTGAGCCGATCCTGTGGTGTATCTGTTGCAAAGTGAAGGGAAACTGGACTGATTCTTCAGCCTGTCAACTGTGTCTAGGTAAATGCATTTATAATCTCAAAGTAGTCACTGCACTGTTCAATGAATATCCTGCATGTTTTATAAATCCTTCCTTAACAAGGAATGATTTTATCCATACCAACTGCTGTGTAATGCAGCTGCAGTGATGCCACATCCTGGCTTGGTGATAGCAGACAGATGACTTTTATTGTGATGTTTTTCAAGTGCAGTGACCTGCAAGGCTGCTGCATGGGGAGAGCAGATGAGCCGCTGCTGCAGGTGTGAGTTGCTCTGCTGCTTTCGCTCTTCCCCATCTTGCCTGTGGATTAAAACCTTCTGATTCTGTGGCTTCTCCTGTAATCTGAAAGACAAAGAGGGATGGATGCTGTTGGGGGCAGAGGTTTTGTTGTTCTGCCTGGGCTTGTGTTTGTCTTGGTTTATTGACATATTGGTATTCATTTAATGTCTTAGAGAGTCTAAATTGAGGGCAGGGGGTTAAACGTTACCACAAATTGTAGCTGTGTTCCAGTATTCATCACCTTTCCAAGGTCCTCCTTCACCTTCCTTATCCCGCTCCTGCCATTGTATGCATCCCTTTGGTAGTATCCCTCTAGAAGACCCTTATTTTGTCTGTCTGGGCTGGATCTTCTTCCCTCTTATTATCAACCTGTATTTTGGATGTTACCTAAAACACACTGTTTAAATGTCTTTTGGCACTGTGAGAAGCAAGACACAAATACCCGTGGATTGTGTTAATATTGAGTGTATTTGTAAGTCTTGCCCTCCGTTGTTCCTGCAGTTCAGTGAATTGTGCCTAATATTCTGGTGTAACTGATTTTTTAGTGACAAGTGGTTTAGTTATTGTAGCTTTGGAGTTAAGTCAGCTATGTTTTATTATATTTTTGATATATTCTCATATATTTATATTTTTGAGGCTGTGTTACCAGTGTCATTGGCAAAACACATGCAAGAATATAAGCTATCTTTGCTAGAGAAGTTATTTTTGCTGGGATGCAGTTTCTGGGCTTTCATGTGAGCTATATCATAGTTTTTGAAGCTAAACAAAGCCACTCTTTTAATTTTAGTAAATCTTGAAATATACTTCCTACATAACTTTGGTTTTCAAAGGGTGCACTGAATAACTGAGTGAAAAGCACTGAATCTGGTTCAGTAATTGTATTTAAATAAGACCTTAACTGTAAAACTCTGTTGCTAGTAGAGCCAAGAAGCCTATTAGTCTGTATGAGGACAGCAGGAAAGCAAGTGGTGTTGGGAAGTAGACTGTGTAGAAAAACTAGTTGATACCATTGGGCAATTAAATGCTACAGGTAGGAATTGCTTGATCTGTGACTAAATTTGTTTTTTTCATATTGCTGGGAAACTGGGAAAAAGTTATGCCCCAGTGTGAGATAGCTCAATGATATTTTAAGTTACAATGTTTGGTATGCAAGATCAGACTTTATGAATAAGTCTTTTTTTCTTGTCTTTCCGTTTTATACTGTTATCAGTGTTTCGTGCTACCGGATGTTGAATGAACTCGAAACTGTGGGTTTGATGGTAGTTGGAGTGACTTTCAGATGTGTGTTTCAGATTAGTAAGTTTAATTATTTATACTTCTATCCCCAGTGTGTAGACCAAGTCATTATGCTGATGGAGCACTTTCTTTCCAGTGTGATTTTATTAATCTTATAGTAAGAATGTATGAAATGTGACTTCCTGAGACACAGAACTCAATAAACAGCCATCACATCTTGCATCTAGATCTGTGGGCACACGTCAGCCCAAGATGCTCCCCTGAATGCAAAGCTTGCAGAAAAAGACAGACTGTTGGTTTTTGTGATGGATAGGTGGGAAGGAGGAGCCAAAAATTACCCACCTGTAACTCATTATGTCTCAGATTGTTGCTTTCTGAGAATTGCAGAGCTCTTGTTGATTCTGTTTGGTTGCAGTGAAGATTTGATGATCCCAGGCACAAGGCTAAAAAGGTCCCAGCTTCCTGGCAGCACCAGTACCTGTTTTCTTCTCCCGTGCCTGACACTGATAACTGGGTTGCTTCCAGGCTTTTTATTTAGTTGAAAAATAAGGCAAATGGAGCACCTGGGAGTCCTTTAGGGCAGCATCTCAGAGGAGCTGCACCAAAGCCCCAGCTCCATCAACTTTTACAGGAATATTAATGTTTCATACTTCGGCCGGTTGAGCATGCTCCAATGGTTGTGCTGCTGTGAAATAGAATTACAATTTCCTGCCAGTCTAACGAGCATATATAATCATGGTGAAAACTGCTTATTCTTTCCTACTGCACCGTCCCTGGTAGTGTTCAAGGCCAGGATGCATGGGGATTGGAGCAACCTGGTCTCATGGAAAGCATCCCTGCCTGTGGGAGGGGGTTAGATTATGAGCTTTAAGGTCCCTTCAACCCAAACCACTCTCCGATTCTATGATTCAATTTCTCCTCTGCAAAAGGTGCTGCTTTCTCAGTGCTCATGTTCAGTTGTGTAACTGTTACTGAACATGCTGTTAGGATGTGCATTTTGCTTGATCATACTTAAGAAATACCAATTTAATATCATTTAATACTGCATGTGTGGGCATATGAAAACCACTGATACTGATATTGCACTAGTTATGTGATTGATGAAGCGGGCTGAGTTGCCATTTGATCCCTGGTTGCAGCTATTAAGTGATGGGACTTGATAGCAGTATAGCAAGATTCTAGAGTTGCTTCCTTACTCTTCCCCTTTTCAAGTATATAGAGTGCAGTAATACTGAGACAGGTTTTCTTGTGCTTATTCCTGTTTGTTTAACTCCAGTTGTGGTAAATACACGGTGGTACTTTGCTGTTTTAGATCTCAGACCCACTTTCCAAAATTTCGCCTGCAGATGTTCACCAAGTACAATTTTCATACACTTGCTACTGTCAGTGATGAGATTGGCAACAACCCTTCTTCAGATTATCCATTTATATTTACAGCTACAAATACCTACAAATGTTGTAGGGAAATGTTTTAGGCTGCATTTCTTTCATGTGGAATTCCTGCCGCATTCACAAGAGGACAATCTCAAAGGCAGTGACCAAAAAATGGGAGTTTGTACTTTCTCCTGCTGTTCTAATAGTGCTTTCAGCATCTATTATGCTTCAGTTTTTTCACTGACTGTATTAAGTAGGAGTGATAATTTAAGGCTTTGCTTTTTATTTTTTTTTTATTTTCAACAAAAAACTGGACTATATTCCCTGCTTAAATGACGCACACGTCTCTTTTTTCCCCCTTGTTTTTGGACAGAGAAAAGTAAGTGGGTTAGTAACATAACACATTCAGCAACGACTGCAAATCCTATCTGCACACAATGATAAAACATATCCCTAAAAATGTAAATTAGCCCTCTTAGTCTCTGAGCTAATTTTCATATGTATAGTGGAAACAAAAACACAATAAGGAAAGATGTAGCTGTTTAACCAGATTATCCTGAAGTGACAGAGATATATGCTGGCTGATAGCCAGCTTCTGGTGAAATGTCTGCCTTACAAAGCGCATGAAGGCCTTGTGTTCTCAGAACAGCACTGTGCTCTGTAATCAGGGAAAGACAAAAGGTTTAATTCTGTTTTGTGCTGCTGTGATAAACTGGACTGTCTGATTTAGCCACCCAGTTCTTCAGATGCTTCCTAGGGCCATTTGGCTGCTTGAATAGGAACTAGAAGAGGTCTTCCTGTGTCACGACCTCCAATTAGAGGCGCTAACAAAGGTTGTGATTGACTGCTCTTCTTTTAGGACAATAATTTCCCTACATGTCCTATTAATCAAAGTATTTTTAGACATTTAAAAAAGAACTAAGAGTTCACCTTGCCTGTGGGGTTTATTGACTGGAAAGAGCAGTGAATAATTTTTTGTTAATGAAGCTGTGACAACTTCTAAGGCAAATTTGCTTGGGTTGATGAAGCTGTGTTGCTTCTGGTGGAGATGGTGGAGGGATGTTCTGTGGTGACTAGAAGAGAGGAGTCTCCTCCTTGTTGTAGTGTCTTCCATTTACAGCTAAAGCTTCATTCTCCATTGTGGCTATGGGGTTGAGTCCTGCCAAGTCAGGACTGACTCCAACAAGCTGTTGTGCACTGCTTAGTGGGGAACGGCTTTCCTCTGCCTTGATTGCTTTCTCACAGAGACTTCTGTGTATTAAGTGAACAGACTCACTTAATAGATAACTCAATGCATGCATTGCTTTATGCATGCTATGTGCTATTTAAGTATAGCATGCCAGTATTTGTAACTGTCCTCTGCTAATCAGACTTATCTAAGAGTAAATAAGCATGTAAGGGTACTTTGATCAGAAGATAGTCTTTACTTAGAGATGCTGTTATCATGGTGATTGCTTACAGCCAGCCATGTGTACTGGACAGTGTCTGCTCCAGATCATAAGTAGTGGTTACTCTACAGTTATTTAATGTGAGGGGAGGCAGAGAGAATCTTTCCTGTAGGGGAAAACTTCCTAAAGGGGAGGTTTAGGTTAGAACTGAGGCAGAAGTTCTTCTCTGTGAGGGTGCTGAGGTGCTGGCACCGGTTGCCCAGCTATGGCTGCTCCTTCCCTGGCAGTGTTCAGGGCCAGATCGGATGGGGTTTGGAGCAACCTGATCGAGTGGAAGGTGTCTCTGCCCATGGTAGGGGTGTTGGAAATGGATGAGCTTTAAGGTCCCTTCAACCCAAACCAGTCAGGATTCTGTGAAATTATGCAATGTAAGGACCATGACCAGCTTCTACTTGTTACAGTTGTTAGCTCTGAGGCTCTGCCCATGAGGTATTTAATTGCTCTGGCAGGTGGATATTTTACTTCAGTCCATGTACATTTTAAATGAGTTTCTAATGAGAAGAGTACAGGTATGGAAAGAAGTTGATACGAAGAGATGGTGATAGAAATAAAGAATACTGGGTAGAAGTTTGGCCCAAACTATAGGGTGATACATGAAATTACTTGTATCTGAAGATGTCTACTTTTGGCTGGCTTTGGTGCTACTAGCATAAATGTGCCGCTGACATCCTTTACTTGCATCTTGCACCATATAGCGAGTAGAGGGCTGAGCTATTAGAATCATAAAGCCATAATTGAATGCAGCTATTGGAAGCATGCTGGAAGGGAAAGCTCAAGTTCATGTTTTATCTCCCTTATTCATTCTTTTTCTGTACAACCAATGCTTTACTGGAGGGTTTTAAGTAATCAGATTAGTTAAAATGTACTTTCGCTATTGCATTTCTTCAGATGAGTTGTTACTTCATTTGGTAGGTTCTGAATAGTTATTGACTGGTTTCTTTTCGGTCGTCCCTAGTTTGGGGGTCTTCATGTAGTACTGCATGCTAGAATGACAAGTCTGGTTACGTTGAAGAGGAGTGGAAAACCTCCCAAAACCTCATACTCTCAGTCCTCTGAATCTGACACATCTGAATGTTGCTAATTTTGAGTTGAGCATCTTTACATTGGTTTCTCTATTTCCAGATGTAGCTGATCTCAGTTTAGATGTATTTTTATAACTTACTGTAGCTGATTTTTGATCTTTAGTGCAATAAAGGTTTTGGAAGTGTATAGAGAATGTTAATCTATAAAAATGAGAAAGTACTATTAACTCTAACTTATATACACTAACGTATATTTTGAATGCTTGTTATATTTTGCAGTCTGCAAATTCTACTTCTTTGAAGATATCAATAGTCTTTCTTTCAAAGCAAGCCCTACCTGAATCACATCTGTAGATCATAAATTAATGACTCAATACTGCTTAAAAAAGGTCTAAGCTATTAATGTGCATGTATATTACCCACATTTATAAACTGGGAAGTGTCATTCTTTTAGCATGTGATAGGTCCTGCGTATAGATTTGCTTAAAATAGAAAAATTAATGTACTGGAACAATTTTGAAAGGTCCATAAAAAATGAGCTGAGGACCAAAAGCTTTAAACGTGTCTAAGGTTATGTTAATTATGATAAATGACTTTGAGAGGTTTGTTAGAAGCCTTTTAGCAACTATGAACTATAATTATTGCATATCAGTAAAAGCAATGAGGCTACAACTGTTTTTTTCTTCTTAGCTGAAGGTTTATCCTTGCAACTTCTATTATTAAGTGCCTTTAAATTTAGTACACATAGACTTAGTTTCTGGCTGGGATTGGCATTTAGCTTAGAAACTCTGGTGGGAAAGCTTTCATATTGAAAGCTGATCCTGATGCGTTTTGCATGTAGGATGTGAAAGCTGATAATTAAAAACCTTGCAGCCTTAAGACCAAATCTAGCCTGGTGATTGTAGAATCCCAGTCTGGTTTGGGCTGGAAGGGACCTTAAAGCTCATCCAGTTCCAGGCCCCTGTCATGGACAGGGACACCTTCCACTAGACCAGGTTGCTTCAAGCCACATCCAACCTGGCCTTGAACACTGCCAGGGATGGGGCAGCCACAGCTTCTGTGGGCAACCTGTGCCAGGGCCTCAGCACCCTCATAGGGAAGAATTTCTGCCTAATGTCTCATCTCAGTCACCCCTCTGTCAGGTTAAAGCCATTCCCCCTTGTCCTACAGGCCCTTGTCCAAAGCTTCTCTCCAGGTTTCTTGTAGCCCCTTCAGGCACTGGAAGCTGCTGTAAGGTCTCCTCTTAAGGAGCCTTCACTTCTCCAGGCTGAATAAGCCCAGCTCTCTCAGCCTGTTTCTAGAGCAGAGCTCATCCAGCCCTCACAACGCCTCCATGGCCTCCTCTGGACTCTCTCCGACAGCTCCATGTCCCCCTTTTTTGTTGTAGTATTTCACTCTGCTCTGTTGTCATCTTCTCAGAGTACACTGAAAGTAGTTGGGTTTTTGTTTAAAGGCAATTCATGTGCATCTTTGGTCTGTATGTGGTTAAGCAGGACACAGATCCTGCAACCCCAGGGGAAAGGTGCAGAATATCAAAACCTGGCCTGGGTCACCATGATTATGGATGTTACAGTGACTTTGAACAGAAGCAAAGGAAGGTTAATCTGTCTTTTGTGAGTTTTGTTTGATGGCCAGCATACCCCACAGCCATTGGAGTGGCTGGGTTCATGTTCAGTCAGCTTGGGTTCAAGAAAGCTCTTCATAGTTGGCTTCATCTTTGCTGACACTTCCCTTCCCCAAGCTGTGATATTCTTGTCTCCACTGAAGATGAGGCACAGTGTGAAAGACCATCAGGAAAAAATATAAGAGAAAAGATTGGGAGCTGCCATTCATGATTTCAGCAGGGGTAACACCAGTCCACAATACACATGTTCACAAACCACATAGATGAGGCCATTAGTGACATGATTTAGTGGTGGACTTTGCAGTGCTGGAGTAAAGGTCGAATCTGATGATCTCAAAGGTCTTTTCCAACCTGGTTGATTCTATGAAGAGCAAGAGATGGTGCTTTTTGTTTTTTTTTTGGTTTGTTTTCTTTTACACTGGTATTATTTCATCTGTATCTTCACTAGAGTTGTTTGCATTTAACTAAATCGCTTCTTTTTAAACAGTTGAGTTAAATTGATGCAAACCTGCTTGGTTTTAAGTTATTTTTACATAACTGAAGAAAGGAATAAGAGCTTTTGAAATAGAAAAGAAGGGAGATTAGATTTCATGTAATTTCCAGTGCTGCAGGAATTGTTAGTGTAAGAATTTTAAATGGTACCTGAAGAGCAGATACTAGTCTTCAAATTCACTGTAATTTAAGCATGTAAAATGTTCAGCTAAGAATGAAAAAAATGTACCAGCTCATGGAATGCAGCCAGCACCCGTTTCAAGGATGAATCTGTGGGTGATGTGGAGCAATTAGAGATGCTCCACTCAGAGCATGGCCCCGTGAGCACCTTGTGCTCTCCCAGCCAAGGGAATGGCCAACTGTGTGATCTGATGGAGAAAATAGGGACGGATGAAGGCAGGTCAGATATTTCTTGTACTGGTAATACTGCTGAGCTCTTTGGGTGTGAACCTGTGGTTAACATGCCGTTTTGAGTGTAGTTTTACTGTAATTGATTTAAAAGTCAATGCTGCTATTGCACACTTAGCATGAACAAGATGGTTATATATCAACCGAAGGGTGAAATGATACTAAACCCTATCTCTGCTCAAGGAAAAGCATGAGCATTATTGTAGCTTGTTCCATTAAAGCTTCTGTTTAGAGGTAACTGTATTAAAAAAGGCAAATAAGATGTGAAGTTGCAGGAGGCGGGATAGTGCAGTTGGTGTTTCACAGGCTGTTGCGTGCATGCGTGATGAAGCTTCATCTTGAGTTGAATGCTTGTTGCTGTACATCTCAGAAAACAGGTAGAAGGAGTAACAAAAAGTTGAAGATAATAATCAAAGACATGAAATTTTTTTTCAAGGGGAACTGCTGAAGGTTGGGCTCCTTCTTTTAAAGCTGGAAACAGGAGTCTAGAAGAGGTGAATGAGGCACCTAATCCTACAGGAAACCTAGATTTAGCATCTGTGCTTCTCCATCTCACAGCAGCCATCAAAGAAGGAAACAATGATAAAATGGTGGGATTGTCAAAACAACTAAAAGGAGGAAGTTCTTTTCTTACAGCACATTAGGAGGTTTGAGGAATTCATTGTTAAGCTCAGAAAATAACGTGAGATGATTTGACAAGAGGCTTTCCTGTCCATTGTCTTCCAGTCCAGAAGATAAAATACTCCTAGGCTGCTGCTTTCTCTATCCAGATACAGGAACTTTGGTCTGGTCAGGAACTTCAGTCTGGTTTTCTAGCTAAAAAGGTAGGAAAACCTGTAACGTAGAAGGATCAAAAGTATTAGAAACCCTTTTCATGTTCTCTTCATCAGTGGGTCATGTCCCATAGCAGTTCTTTAGTTTGAACTGTGTGAATACCTTAATTTGAGCACATGATTTACTGTTCATGTTAAAGCACTGGTGAAGATGATGAATTTGATGAAGTCAGAAAATGCGACTTCACAAATGAAGAATAACTGAAAGCTGAAAGTCCTGAAGTGTGTAATAATGCTTTCAGGTGCAGTGTCGTAGTCTACTAGTGTAAAAAAAACATTAGTGTATTCCTGCTCTCTGTTGGGATCATGGGGGACAGAGAGGAAAACAAGCTTCCATCTGAACTTGGCTGTGTATTTAATAACAGGATGGAATGCAAAACGAATACAGCATAGATCAGGAGGGAAATCCACCTGCTAAAGGAGAGCTGTTATGCTTTTCATGAGAAGGATGCCCCAGAAATTGTGTCTTGGTGACTGACAAATTATGCTTGTCCACAAGTGAGTTAAGAATCCTGGATTTCTTAGTGTGGTAAGAACTAATGAACTGCTATTCATAAAATACTTTGTTTTCTTCCAGATTAAAAATATAGCATAAAAAAAAATCAACAAAACCCAACCAAAAGCAGCATTTTCTGTTGAGTAAAGACCAAGAAACCAGATATTCAGTTTCTAAAATTTACCTTTTGAGCTTTTGTTTCTATAAAATGGGGTGAATGCCCCATCCTTGGCAGTGTTCAAGTCCAGCTTGGACAGAGCTTGTAGCAACCTGGTCTAGTGGAAGTTGTCCCTGCCTTTGGCACAGGTTTGGAACGGGATGATCTTAAGGTTCTTTGCAGCCCATACTGTTCTATGATTCTGTGATTTAGCTGAGCTGGGATCCAACCTTTTTCTTACTAAAACTGTGGGAGGACTTTTAGTTTTTGCTTATTTTTTTGCGGATTCCCTCTTTCAAGCTCATTTCATCTCAGTGTCTTTTTGCTTTGCAAATAATTCCGTTTAACATTAGTGGTTCTTAAATGGGTGAATCCTTTGGGAACTGGTACCTTTACAGATGTGACTGAATCATCTGTGTGCTAGCCAGTGATATGATGGTGTTTCTGATAATATTGAAGCAAATGATGAGCCTGTCTGACCAGGTCTCGCCTGTGGACAAGCAGAAAGGTGTCTAGTCATGGCCTGTGCTTGGCCAGATCCCAGCAGCAGTGGCTTTATGTGACAGTGGGAGCCTTGAGACAACACATCTCAATCCAGAGAAAGGGGGTGAAAAATCACTAAAGTCTTGCTTTTGTTGGGACCATGAGAGAAAATGTGCTATTTCATGATACCACGAGGTTGAGGGATTGCTGTGTGATGGATGCTTTGGTGGAGATGACCTGCAGCATTACCCATTGCCACTCCAGGGTGCACTGATTTATTAACCTTAAACAGGGGAAGTTCAAGTTGGATCTTAGGAAGAAGTTCTTCCCTGTGAAGTTGGTGAGGCGGTGGCACAGGCTGCCCAAAGAAGCTGTGGCTGCCTCATCCCTGGCTGTGTTCAAGGCCAGACTGCACTGAGCTTGAAGCAACCCGGTCTAGTGGAAAGTGTCCCTGCCCATGGCAGGAGGTTGGAACTTGGATGAGCTTTAAGGTCCCTTCCAACCCAAACCAATCTAGGTTTCTGTGATTCAGTATCATCACCTCTGTGTGTGTGTGTATGTTTATATATATTTTTCCTCCTATTGAAACAAATTCAGTGTAGTTCCAGTGGTGTTGCTATGGTGGCCCAAAATCACAGTGGTTATTATGTGCTTCTCAGAGGATTCCGTGATTTTGGTCATTTTCAGGTTGGTGTTAAAAATAAGACCGAAAATAAATGAACAGGTAGTGTGTATTAAAAATAATCCATTTTCATTAGCAGTACTTAACTAAGCTCTGCAGAATTCTAATTTTAGGTGAAAATATCTTGTACTACACGAATCTAAATAAGCATGATATTTGTTGCAAGGAGAATGCAAAAACCTTCCTGTTTCATTATAGTGATTTTCTGCTTACTCTTAGATGCCCAGTGTAGGGAATTTTTCTCCCTGGGCTCAATTCTGAGGCATTCAAAAAACCACATGGTCCATCTTTCAGATGAGGATGGCTGGATGAAAGATAAAAAAAGAACAAAAATAAAAAATAGACCTACTATTTTTGTGCCCTAAATGTGCACATGCACACACGCACACACCTATATGTATATTTACAAACTTTTCTCTGCTTTTCCTATATTACAGAAACTGAAATTAAAGTATAGAAATCCCCAAACATCCCTAGGTAGATGATTGAAAGCACTGTTACTGGTTGCTTTGTCTCATGTCTTCCTGAAGGAAACCTGAATATTCCTGTTGACTGGTTCATGGTCTTCCCAGATTTGGTTGAGCACGTGTGAACTTTTGAGTCAAAAAGAATGTCTTTACCAGGCCTGGTAGGAAGGAAATGTTTGATGCTGTAAGTAGCTGTCTTTTCAACAACCCCCCTCATCGTGTTGGCTGCCTGTGCTATCATCTTGTCACACACAGTCGTTCCGCACCATTTTCTTGTTGGTTGTCCTGCCTTGTTCTGCTGCTGCATCTCCCCAGTTAGCCCAAGCACACTTACTGATTAGGCACTTTGAGAATGAGTTTGTCCAAAAATTTCCTGTAAGATGACACAAACCAAGTTACAAAAGCAGTCAGCAGCTTTGGATGCAAGAACTAAATGTTCCTCGGAGCCGAAGAGGGGTTTTGTATGTTTGGTAGTGGACACTAGTGGAAAAACTTTACATGAAAATAGGAAGAACTGCAAAGCTCTTAAGATGAAAGGGTTCCTCTAGCGAGTTTATGATTGGCTGTGTTGCATACAGTTCAGGAATTTATGGGAATATTCCAGTGGTATATTGCATGAGATAGAAAATAGACAAGATTAAAGCTCCTCTAGGCATTTTGGAGTTCTCCTGTTTTAACTTGTCTGTGCTAATTTCTTCATGTTCCTGTTGACTACTGTATACTTTCTGTAAATCTCTGTGACTAGAGGTTTGTCTCGGTCATTAGCTTTAATTGTCTTCAAGTAATGTGCTCAGTAAAGCCCGTGCAGTAAGTGCTGAAATTGTTTATAAAGCTTTACTGATTTACAATTACAAAATTATATTGCCAGAGGAGGAAAAGGTTTTTATTCTTCCTAGCATCTGTAAATGTGTGACAGCGTGCGGAGCAGAGCACTGCATCCTTTACCCAGGGAATACATGGAATCTTCAGAGATTAAAGGGGCTGTGTAGCATTCAGGATGCTGAGAGTATTTCAGAATGCATTACATGAGTAGAATTTTTTCAGGAAATGACAGTTTTATAGATCCCAGGGTACCTGCTGTGGGAAGTGCTAGCACTTGGAGGAGAAATAGAATTGTGTGTTGGGAGAGAGGGGTCGGTACACACCAGCTCTGTAAGAAAAGCCCTACTTAATTCTTTGAGTCATAAGTACTGTTGAGCGTGACAGTGATCATTACTTACTCTTTGACTGGGTAGGCAGAAAAAAACATCAGTGGTAGACAGCATGAGGAAGAGGCTCCAATGCAAAGCCAGTTCATGTGGTATTCCAGTATCCATCTGGGAAGAAAGAGAAGGCAAGGGGCTGCAAGCTACTGCACTGACTTCAAATGAACATGGGAGTTGTCTTTGCAAGTAGTGTTGAGAGAATGTTGTGGAGATCAAACAGGCCTCAGTTGTTTGGATTTTGGTAGGTTTTGGTTGTTTTTCTTTTCTAACAGGCAGAAAACATTCATGGGAACATCTGCGTTTCCATGGTTACATGATTATGTCCTCTTGTGGGCTGTAAGGATGATGACTACTGGATATGGTGATCCTGTACTATACCTGAAATGTGGTAAGAGGAGGAACTTGTCAAGGGTTTACAAAACCCTCATTGTCTTGGACCATGGTGCACTTTTAGGCCTTCTTGCAGTTCTTGGATTCCATTAAAGGAGGAGCTTTTCATAAAGGATATTAATAACTAGAAAAAATAGCACATAAATAACAAAAGCTAGTAGATTCATTCTTACTTAAAAGGTTATTTCTCGTAACTAAATATAAAAGCTGAGGTCATCTTGTTTGCTGTTAACGTAAGTGAAATGAAAAAAAATCACTAGGAAAAACGTCGAAGACTTGAAAACCTTAAGTTTACCTCCTTCATATATCTCACAGTAATTTCTTAGCCCTCCCAAGATTTCATGTATTGTTTACAATCTACTCAGTGATAATTTTCCTCAGTCTGATAGTGGCAGAAGGAATTAGCAGTGAAAGCTTTCTTGGATTGAAACAACAGGATTAGAGCTGGGTCACTAGAGGACAGAGCCGCAGACTCGCTGGATTGCATCCAGAGAAGGGCAATGGAGCTGGTGAGGGGACTGGAGCACAGTGTGATGAGGAACTGCTGAGGGAACTGGGGGGTTTAGTCTGGAGAAGAGAAGACTCAGGAGGGACCATATCACTCTCTGCAGCCCCTTGAAAGGATGGAGCCAGGAAGTGGCTGCTCTCTGCTCCCAAGGAACAAATGGCAGGACAAGAGGAAATGGCCTCAAGCTGTACCAGGAGAGGTTTAGATTGGAGATTTGGAGCAATTTCTTCCCCGAGAGAGTGTTCAGGCATTGGTACAGACTGCCCAGGATAGTGGTGGAGTCACTGTCCCTGGAAGTGTTCGCAAACCGTATCGATGAAGCCCTCAGTGCCATGGTTTAGTGGTGACCTTGGCAGTTCTGGGGAATGGTTGGACTTGATGATTTTAAAGGTCTTTTCCAACCTGCTTGTTTCTGTGGTTCCAGATGTGTAATGCTCTGTGTACGTACCCAAACCTGTAATGCTTTTGGGGAGAGTCAATTGGATGGCATGTAGCAGAAATTCAAATTATCTGGTGTCATGCCTGCTTAAAGCTGTGTCTCTCCCTGCCCAAGTGTGTTGCAGGTGAAGATGGAAAAGACCTCAGTAACACAAATCCATAGATTGTCTCCTTCAAAACAGCCAGGAAGATGTACAAACATTAGTAATATGTAATCAGCTGTGTGGGCCTGAAAATATACCATGGGGTGTTTGCTTCATGGGCTATTTACTACTTCCATACAAATAGGATAAAAGAAATATAGCTGTGAAAAGAAACCCAATTGCAGAACTCTTGGCCTCTGGGGAGTATCTTTACAGTTTATTCCACTGATAACCCAGCTGAATTTTATGCCTTCAGTGAAAATACAGGTGTAAACCAAACCAAATAACTGCATCATGCCAGGTATTCTATTTTTTACAGATAGCTGATGAAGTTTCATTTTTCTTTTTACCCCATGCGAAATAAAGCTATGTGGAAGATACAGTTAGTCTTTCTAATGTCGTTAAGCCAATTGAAGATGAATCCAGCACAAAGCTGGGTCAAGGGAATATATCAAGTAAGAATTACAGTTGTGGATATGGGCAGTAGCGCTGCTCTTTCTCAGAATGAACTATAACAGGGTTGACAGAAGGAGCTGACATGATGCTGCCGAGGTTGATTGGATTATAAAGGGTTTAAGTAGTAATGGGATTGGAAGATCATTCTTGAACGAAAAGCCAGCTGTAGAGGATTTTGAAAGGGAGGTTTATAGGGTCGAGTCAATTCAGCCTGGGGTCATAGCCGTGCCTCCAATATGTAAAGGGCTGTAAAGAGGCAGGAAGCTCCAGGTTTGGAAAGCCTGGGAAGAAGAAGTACTGGTAAAATTAGAGCTTGAGCCCTTCACTGAGGGTTTATGCATATTTAAACACATCTACATATAAATGCTTAATTAAAAAAAATCTGCTCTATGGAGTTTTGTTTTCTAAGCAAGGATGAAAATGTTAAATATCCTACACGAGCATGTCGTAGAAGGTGTATGTTGATACATCATCCTGCTTTCACCTGTATCATTGCTAAACATTTGATGTAATAAAAAGTGTGTCACAGAATCAGAATGGTTTGGGTTGGACTCAAAGATTGAGATGAGATCTTAGGAAGTAGTTCCTTGTAAGGGTGGTGAGGCACTGGCAGAGATTGCCCAGAGAAGCTGTGGCTGCCCTGCATTCCTGGCAGTGTTCAAGGCCAGGTTGGATGGGGCTTGGAGCAACCTGCTCTAGTGGAAGGTGTTGCAACTGGAGGAGCTTTAAGGTCCCTTCAGACCAAACCAGTCTGAGATTCCATGATGTGTGCTAGTAATACAGAAGAAGAGGTTACAGGTGTGCAACTTAGGATGGTCTGACCACAGCATGGGAAGTGTCTTTACCTGACATTGCTATTAGTTTGAAGAAGCAAACCAGTACTGTGGTGGTTATGTGGCAATCAAATCTTTGCCAGCTCCGGTAAAAGGGTAATGAAACAAAAAGTGAGAGCAGCGAAAGCCCCATAGAAAATGCAAACTTAAGTAATACAGTTGGTAAATTAAATATGGTTTCATCAGGTTTTCTGTTTTCTTTTAGTTTTTCTCTGAATACCTCCTTACTTCACCTAATTAGCTTATTATTTTGTTTGTTTTTTAAGTAAAAGAAAGACTGCAGCCTTGTACAGAATGGCTTTTAAGACTCTTCTGGATGGAAAAAGGACAAAAAACTGTTTGCTACCTTTCTGACAGCTTGATGCATGCATCACATAACCTTTAGGCCAGACAGTTTAATGAGCCTGAATTATTCAGAAGCCAGTGAAGATCAGTTTTTTAGTGAGAGTCTGCATTGATCTGCCAGCATTCTTTCTGCAGTGTTGAGCTTCCAAAATATTAAATAACTTTAAAAATAGGCTTTTATTTTGATTAAAAAAGAAAAAAAGGCTGGCTTTTTTTGGCAGAAAATTAGTGGGGTTTAAACATCTTTATTAGATGCTAATCTAAAAAAAAAAAAAAAAATTTGAATTTGAACCAAAAAAGAAAGGCACAGAAAAGTGATGGGTTTGTGTGTGTGTAACAGAGTGGCTGACAACACATCTGACACTGTCTTATGTCCTTCCGCAACAAGATCCATTTCTTTCAGGCAATTACCGGCTTCTCTTTCAGATAAGATATAGGTTTATTGAGTTTCCCACTGTGCAATTACTGTTCTCAAGAACAGATTGCCACGTACAAGCAGCCAGGATGATGGAGTTGACTGCAGTAGAAGTAGGAGGAAGATGCTGAGTTGTGGTGGGGGTTTGTTTGATAGTGATCTGGAATATTTAGGGGGAATCTTCAGTGTTGTTACTGACTGATTTTCCTTCACAGCCAGGTAGAGTCAGCCCAATTCTTGCACGAACTAGTGAGCTTGTGCAGCTGTAAAATGAATTTCTTACTTTAATATAGAAAATACTAAGACCCACCATTAGCTTCAAACACACTTTCAGATTTCCAGCCTGTAATGAGAAAGACAAATACTACCAATTTTCACAGTGATTTTTGCAAAAGCAGGTTTTATTTCTCAAGTGAAAAAGACTTGAGAAAACGTGGATCAGGTTTCAGTGATGTTGGATAAAATGCTTCTGCTTATTGCATTTATGAAAGGTTATGAAATGTTAGGGACCCAAAGAGGGGCTCATTCATATGCAGACACTGTGCTGCCAGGATTAGCATTCTGTTCCCACCACCAACTGCACTAGGATTGCCTTGTGGGACTGTTGCTTTTAGAAGGTGAGGACAACTATTTTCAAGTATATAGCGAGCATATGTATTATTTTAAACTATATCAGCTTAAATGATTTCTTGGGATGGGATATATATCTTCTTTTTACAACGAATATGTCACTTTGTGCTTTAGAATAGCTGTGTCTTGGTGAAAACTGCTTTGTATTCCCATGCTTCACCCATCTTACGCTCATTCAAGTTACAAGCTTATGCAAATAGTTTTCATTTCTGCAAGGCTGAAGATTTAGTCAGGCTTTGGAAGCCCAGCTTAGCTGTTTGTGGCTCTGCTATGGGGAACTGCAAATTCCAGGGAACAAAACAGTTTTAGATGCAGCATTTCTTTTTTCCTCCTTTCAGTTTATGCTCCTTAATTATTTGCTTGATGGAGTGTAGTTTTAAATACTGTATTTTGAGAAAGAAAGGAAAAGGTGTGTCTCCCATCAAAAGGACACTAATGCCATTAGAGTATCTAATATGAAACTGTTAGAGCTAAATGGCCTCAAGTTAATGGGCATTTTTGTTTGTAAAATGAGCAAATCTGGACAATTGTGGAAGATAGATGTTGTTCCACGGAAGTCAGCCGTACTGGGTTGTAGTTAAAGTCAGTCTGTTAACTTTATCATGTGTTACCACCCTTATTATTCCTATGTTGCTGAAGCATTAAATAGGTACAGAATCTCTGCCTTACCTCACCTATTGGGTAGGCAATATTGCCAGTGACTTTGTAAATGTAATCAATCACAAATGTCAAATGTCATGAGGTTTACATGTCCAGTATCTCATCAGGTATTTTTAAAAATGGAGCCTAAATGCTAACTTCATCTAGTTTGTCCAATATTAATAAAGCAGGTTGTTTTCCACTGATGAAAGTTTTCATGTCTGAACTTCTGGTTGAGCCCAGTGGGATGATGTGAAGTCAGTGTTGAACTGTAGTTGTAACATGATGTGTTTCTGTGTTTTTAAGCCTTTTCTTTCTTTACCCTTTGGCCCAGTTGCTCTATTCACTAGTAAGAGAAGTGAGAAAAGCTTTAAGTCTGAATCTTACATGATTCAGCCCAATTTTAATACTACTTAAACACTAATCAGTCAATTTATCATATTGCTAACATCAAGGCTGGCACTTCTATGGAGGCAGCTGTTGTGTGTTGTAACCCTGAAGATCCCTCATCTCTCTGTAAATAAGAATTCAGTGAACAGTTTGAAAAGCCAGTAAACACTGTTTGTGTTTCCACTAAACTTAATCTGTTTAAAGATATTTTTGCATGTATGCTTTGTATACAGACTAACATTTGCAATCTGGCAAATGATTCCGTGCCCCTTGACTAAGAATATCTATATAAGCTATAGGGTTTTTGGTACGCGGTGATGGTCTGGTGGTTAGTCTGTCTTTAAGGCAGCAAAAGGCAGAGTCTCCTGGGGAGGAAGTGATTCTGCTAAAAGCACATACTGCTGCACAATTCTTCATGAAAGTAATTTTAAATCAAGGGAAACAAACTTAATTTAGTATAAGTTAGTCTGCTACGTATGTCTTTTTGTTCTACTTGTTTCCATTCAAGTGTTTCAGACCTCTGGAGGTCCTTGTGGTTTTTAAAGCACCTTGGATGCAGGGAGAATTCACTGAAGTTGTCAGGGAGTTTCTTTGGATTGTGATTTTTGTTGTGTATTGATACTTTTTCCCCGTCGTTGTTCTGTATGGTTGGGGACCAATGTCTCCTCAGGAGCACCTTAACACCACAGGGATGTATGAGATGCCCGTCTTTGTTTCCATAGATGTGTGCTAAGCCTAACTGGATAAGCAGTTCTCTTTATGAAACAGTATTGTGCTTAAAATTAGATGCAGGCCTTAACACCTCATTCAGTCAGTATCTGTTTGGTGGAATTCAGATCTATATTTCTTTTTTCTGAATTAGGCAGTATATGTGGTTGGATTTGTTTTCCCTCAAAGCACTATGTATGCTTCAGTGAATATTGGGAGAGACGTACTGCATGTAGTGCCTTTGGTCATCACTGACAAATGCTGCTGAAATGGAGGGATTTGTCCTGCAAAACTAGCTGGCTAAGTCCAAACTTTACTGAACTGGCACGCTGAATGCTACACTAATGGAGAAAAGGCTCCTGTGGCTCTTAGCAGCAACTAATCTGATCTGGCTCTGTGATCCTTTCTACCCAAAGAGAAATATTAGAGCTGTTGAAATCTCTCATGTAAATCAGTTCTGCCTATATAGATGAAACTTTTTCTACATATGAGCAAGATGGAGATGTGGTCTTGTGACTACTAAAGTTACAGCTTCACCAGCTTCTGAGAGGTGCTTCCATTGTCATTTGACAAATAATTTTGCTGCTTCTGGAAGCAAATTCTTCCATGAATTCGTGAATTTTTTGAACAGAAGTAGAATATGTGAGTGCAAAGTAAATTATTGTTTGATCTGTCAAAAAGGAGTGGCTCCGGTATCTGAAGGGGGCCTACAAGGATGGTGGAGAGGGGACTCTTCATCAGGAACTGTAGCGATAGGACAAGGGGTGATGGGTTCAAATTTAAACAGGGGAGATTTAGATGAGATCTTAGGCAAAAGTTCTTCCCCGTGAGGGTGGTGAGGCTCTGGCACACGTTGCCCAGAGAAGCTGTGGCTGTCTTATCCCTGGCAGTGTTCAAGGCCAGGTTGGATGTGGCTTGGAGCAGCCCGGTCTGGTAGGAGATGTCCCTGCCCATGGCAGGGGGATGGAACTGGATGAGCTTTTTATGGTCCCTTCCAACCCAAAACACTCTATGATACAACTGAAAAACAAATTTTATCGACCATCGTGTGGAATTCAAAATGCCCACTGGAGAGAAGCTTGTGTGTGTGCAAGGGCATCGTGTCAAACGGGCTGCTAGTATTATGGAATCATAGAATAGTTAGGGTTGGAAGGGACCTTAAGATCATCTAGTTCCAACCCCCCTGCCGGGGGCAGGAGCACCTCCCACTAAACCATGTCACCCAAGGCTATGTCCAACCTGGCCTTGAACACTGCCAGCTATGGAGCATTCACAGCTTCCCTGGGCAACCCATTCCAGTGCCTCACCACCCTTACAG
>JASSUY010042625.1:4144-14334 GCA_032466535.1 Forpus xanthops
GAGTCCCTCATGAAGAGACCCTCCCCAGCATCCCTACAGGCCCCCTTCAGATACTGGAAGGCTGCTATGAGGTCTCCGCACAGCCTTCTCTTTTCCAGGCTGAACAGCCCCAACTTTCTCATCCTTTCTTCATACAGGATATATAAACCATGTAAAACCTCATTATATCCAACCATCTTCTAGTATAACACTGAACATCTTCCTGAATAGCTGTCATATTTTCTAGAGGTGTTGCAAAAGGAAGTCTTGGGCAAGGAGTTCTCAATAGGCAGCATGGTCACTTACTAACATTCCTAAATAAGCAAAAATTCAAAGATGTTAAAAAATCCTTTTCCCCTTTAAATTAATCTCCTCTCCTTGTTATTGTATGACAATACCAAAAGTTAATTTTCTAACTGATGCTACTGTAATCCAAGGTTCAAAAAATTTAATAATTCACTAGGTCTCAGGTGTAGCATAGAGGATGTCAGAATGCTTGAATAAAGAACTTGACATATTACATAAAAAGCATTATTACTCTAGGCTTAGCTTAACAAGCCAAGTGTATATTAATAACTCAATTACTTTCTTCACAAAGATATTTATACAGATTTGAGACCTGTGATACAAGAAGAATATTGTTCATATTTGCAACAGAAGGGAAACCCAGCTATCTTGTATGGTTACACTTATCCTTTCACATGACACATTTTTAAATAGAACAAGAAACACTACTCAATGGATTCTTGAATACACTATACATTTGCTCCACTACAAGCATTCAAGTGCAAACCTGCATTTCCAGAATACATTTCTACAGAGCCGTAATTTTTTAAGTCTATTTCAAAATCACAGGCAAAGTCCACTGACTGAACTGACAGTTTTACTTTGGTTAGTAAATGTCAGCTTCAGCCTAAATACTTCTTCTAGTATGGTGAACAACACAAAGTTTCACACTTAACCTGCTGCTGCTGTTTAGTTAAAACTACGTTGAGAACTTTCTTTTATTGCAGAATTTAATTAGAACAATCCTAATTCCTCTTTACTGACTCCAGAGGATAAAAATTTAGAAGTATAAAATCTAAATATAATTTATTTTTCTAAATTCTTACTACTCTCATTTAAAGAGAAAAATACCTGCAATTGCTTAGAATTGTCCTAATCCCAAACACACATGAGGAAAAACATGATTACCTGTTAATTCAGAGCTTGGATCCAATTCATATACCCACAAAGAAAACCTCTACAAGTCTTTCAGACAGTAACACCAACATGTGGTTAGGTATTTACATGCATAATCAAGGACCTACATGATTACTGAAAGTTACTTGAGCAGGTCCTAATTATTTCAGCTGTAGATGTTAGATACTCCACATTCCTTGAATCTTTTTCTTAAGAATATATGAATCTAAAGGTGTCAAAACATAATCTTCTGTTTATTAAATAGAAGAAAGAGGGGGAAGAAGGAAAAAAAAACAAACAATCCACCACAACAGAGTGACAAAAACCCCTACCAAACCACAAGTCACCAGCAGCTCTGTTTCGATTTTACTGCAGCAATTTCTAAACCACTGGTGAAGAGGCAGGAGCACGGACCAATCACAACCAGATAAAATCTATTCATTTAAAAAAAAAAAAAAATTCATTTTACTCATATAATCCAGTTATAATAATTAAAAAACCCTAAAACCAACAACCAAAAAAGAAACAAACTAAAAGGTGAACACCACTTCAGCCAATAAAAAGATCTGCAATTAAAGAGTTACCAAAAAATAAGCAATCACCACTTTTTAACAACCAAACTGGGTAAGAATTGTTCATACAAATGCTAAATTTTAAGGGCTTGTCTATGAAATTTAAATTTCCCTACATGCATTTGATAAAAGTTGTACTGGGTTTATGACAGTTTTTAAAAACAAATCTCAGATTCCAATCTTTTTACATTATTACTTATTTAATATAAAATTATAACTACTGCTACAATTACTTTATACTTGTTACTATGAAATTGGTGAGGGATATTTGAACACTTTTAATAGAATATTAAAGACAGTAAAATAGACTTCACTCCCATTCAGATTTCACTTCATGGGTCCAACACTAGAAATACTAAAGCACCTCCTGATACAGAAGCTGCTGGATGCCAGTTTACAGCAAAGAGATTATTGTCTTCCTCTTTTATCCAGAGAACACAGATTGCAATGGAAAAATCTAGAAGTGCACACAGACAGCTTCCCAGCTCATGTACACATACTTAATCATTAACGAGCTACCATGTACCATCTGCTTTATAGAAAATATCTGAGGTTCAGCCACTTTGGTTAGGAGTTAAATTCACTGCAGGTCTAACCGAGATTATCAGTCTGCCCAAAGTATCAATGTGTTAATAATAAATAAATTTTTGGAAAGCAACAAGGGGCATGGATGAAGAGGAATTCCCCACCAGCACATCAATCACCTATACTCACAAGCCGCAAATGTCCTGATTCTTTTCAAATCTCTACTCTTCCATACATATTCAAAGCCTGCTTTGAACTACATTACACCCAATCTGTGGATGAACATGCCCTGACATAGCAACTACACACCTGGTGCACACTGGAAAAGCAATGAGAGGTGCAAAAAGGCGTCTTAAAAAAAAAAAGAGCTAGCATGAATGGAAGACCAGGTCGTAAATACTGAAGAAATCACACTGCACTTATCAGAATAAATAGTACTTAGAAAAAATCCAAAGCTTTCTGTGTTAAAACATAAGCACAAGCAGTTGTGAATCAGAAACACCTAACCAGAAAGAAAAATAAGACTTAAGGAAAACAGGTTTGCCTGTTACAAAAAACTACAGGAGACAGCAGATAAACTAATACAGCAAGGACACAATCAAAACCAAAACAATCACAAGGTACGAAAAGCACAGCACTTTTACAACATTCTATTCTGCGTCACTTTGGGATGATTTTGGCTCCCCATAGCTCAGAATTCCAAAAGACTTAACCACATTGGAATGGTATCAATTTCTATGTGTTGAGGAGCAGGAAGTTCAGTATTGCCCAAGTTGCACTTCCTTTTAAGAACTGATTTGTCCAATGCTCTACTTCTGCAAAGTTCCCCCAGAAACAACAAATAGCTAAGCTACATCTGACTACAGACTAGACTGTGGTCACAAGGGGAGACAAAGCTAAACTGGAAGTTTCATCTATCTCATTTGTTATTTCAAGGAAAAATATTATTAGCACATTTTATAAATCTACGATAGCCCAACTGCTGCATGTACTTTTGGAACAACAGAGGCTCTAGCTTTCCTTGGACCCCTAAAGCAGAAAGTGTTTCAAGCATTTCAGCCAGTTCCTGATGTTTAGCCAGTCCATTTCCTTCCCCTGATATCATTTCAACACTTCCACTACAAAAACAGATTACTAAATTAGTACATCCAGGTCAATAAAGAAAAGGGCAGGTCCAAGATCTAAGTGACAAAAAGTGAGCTACAGAACAGCACAATCTGCTCAGTACTTCTGCATACAAAATTAAGACTCGATCTAGCAAAAATTTGATATCCTAAGGGAATAAATTAACCATGGATAATCTTCAGGAAGTAAATCTGAGAACAGGATAGTTCAGAACAGTAAACTAACTCACAAACCTTCAAGTCTTTTCAACTTGGGGCTGCATCTAGAGAGCACACTTGTCACCGGAGTTACACAAGCTCTTTAAAAAAAACAGGGCAATTAAAGTAAGTAAAACTTACACATGTAACTGGCTGTAAAATATATATTTAACACGTTCTTACAATAGAAGCTTCATTTAATCGTCACAGACATGTTGAATTACTGCCAGTTGCCTTCTCTGTTCTTTCCACTTTGCATTTCTGAGCATATTCTACGAGGTTGGACAGGAAAACTATTTCTCCTATCTTGAATAAAATTTTCAGCAGGCTATAAGTACTGCAAACCAGTAATAGGTCTGTTTTCCAGTGTCTGTGCAGGTACAGTTCCTTTCTTAAAAAGAAAGATTCAACTCCAAATTTCTTTAATGCAAAGATGCTATCCCATATACAACTTAAAAAAAATACAAAAAATTCATGGTTTTAACAAGTTTCTAATATTTTATTCTACTTAACTCACTTATAAGAAGATTATTTGGCAGATGTTTGGTTTTGGATAAAACTTTCGTAACATACAAAAACTAAGACCCATGACTGCAAATGCTCAGACAAGAAATACTATGCTTAAGTTTGGCAATTAAGAGCTGGTGACACAATGAATTGTAAATCTCTATGGAAAAAAAGACACATATAAACAGAAACTCAAATTGGATTGAACATAAAAATGCTAAAATTCAATACAGACAAAAAAGACTTATTATTTGGCACCCAGAGACCTTAAAAGACTGGGTGCCAAAGAATACACACAGAGAAATTACACAGTAGAAGACACTGCACCTAACACCAAGAAATGTATCTGCAAAAGAAGCTAGATGTCATCTCAGTAACAGTAAGGAAGGAGGGAGAAGAGAGGAAACAATAGGAAAAAAGAAAAAAAAATCAAACAAAAAACCCAAACAGAACAGCTCCATCCTGACAGGCATATAGAATCATGGAATAGATAGGGTTGGAAAAGACCCTAAGATCGTCCATTTCCAACCCCCCTGCTCTGGGCAGGGGTGCCTCCCACTAAACCATGTCACCCAAGGCTACATCCAACCCAGCCTTGCACACCACCACCAATGGAGCATTCACAACTTCCCTGGGCAACCCATTCCAGTGCCTCACCACCCTTACACTAAAGAATCTATTCCTCAGACCCAATCTAAACTTCCCCTCTTTAAGTTTGAACCCATTACCCCTTGTCCTATCACTACAGTCCCTCATGAAGAGTCCATCCCCAGCATTCCTATAGGCCCCCTTCAGATATTGGAAGGCTGCTAAGAGGTCTCCATGCAGCCTTCTCTTCTCCAGGTTGAACAGTCCCAACTCTCTCAGTCTGTCTTCATACAGGAGGTGCTCCAGTCCCCTGATCATCATTGTGGCCCTCCTCTGCACTTGTTTCAACAGTTCCATGTCCTTTTTATGTTGAGGACACCAAAACTGCACACAATACTTCAAGTGAGTTCTCAACGAGAGCAGAGTAGAGGGGCAGGATCACCTCCCTCATTCTGCTGGTCACACTCCTTTTGATGCAGCCCAGGATACGGTTGGCTTTCTGGGCTGCAAGAGCACACTGCTGGCTCATGTTCATTTTCTCATCCACCAACACCCCCAAGTCCTTCTCCTCAGGGCTGCTTTGAATCTCTTTTCTGCTGTGCCCGGGATTGCTCCGACCCAGGTAGAGGACCTTGTGCTTGGTATGGTTAAACTTCATCAAGTTGGCACCTGCCCACCTCACAAGCATGTCAAGGTCCCTCTGGATGGCATTCCTTCCCCTCAACGTATCAACCAAACCACAGAGCTTGGTGTCGTCATCAAACTTGCTGAGGGCACACTCAATGTGCCCTGTCCATGTCACTGACAAAGATGTTGAACAAGACCGGTCCCAACACTGATCCCTGAGGGACACCACTCACTACTGGTCTCCAGCTGGACACTGAGCCATTGACTACAACTGCTTGTGTGCAGCCATCCAGCCAGTTCTTTATCCACCAAGTGGCCCATCCATCAAATTGATATCCTTCCAATTTAGAGACAAGGATGTAGTGCGGGACAGTGTCAAACGCTTTGCACAAGTCCAGGTAGATGACATCAACTGCTCTACCCTTGTCCATCAGTTCCGTAGCCCCATCACAGGCCACCAAATTGGTCAGGCAGGATTTCCCCTTACTGAAGCCATGCTGGCTGTCGTCAAGCACCTTGTTTTTCATGTGCCTCAGCATGCTTTCCAGGACAATCTGTTCCAGATTTTGTCAGGCACAGACGTGAGACTGACTGGTCGGTAGTTCCCTGACTCATCCATTTTCCTCTTCTTGAAAATGGGGGTTATATTTCCCTTTGGGAACTGCCATGATTTTTCAAATATGATGCACAGTGGCTTAGCAACTTCATTCGCCAGCTCCTTTACGACTCGTGGATGGATTTCATCAGGTCTCATGGACTTGTGCACATTCAGGTTCCTAAGATGGTCTCGAACCAGATCCTCTCCTATAGTGGGCCCAAGGTCTTCATTTTCACAGTCCCTGTGTCTGCCTTCCAAGACTTGGGTGGTGTAGTCAGAGCATTTGCCAGTGAAGACCGAGGCAAAGAAGTTATTAAAAACCTCATCCGCCTCCAAATGCAGGCATATGATGAGTTAGAGCCAATAATATAAAGGTATCTCACAAAGGTGTTTTAAACTCGACAGTAACCAGAAAGATACAATAATTAACTTTGTGTTAAGGTAGAACTTTGAAGTGTTGAACCATTGCTACTCCTTTCCACCTGCATCTTCAGAATTGGTAAACCAGAATACCAATTTCAGTAAATATACTTTAAATCATTCATATACAGAAACCTTAGTTTTGCTTTATAAAATGTCAGTTACCTGAGAAGCATGTATCTGCTGCAAGCATCTTCTTTAAAGGGCACACAGATGAAAACTGTAAGCTGAAAAGTCAGTAGTAGCAGATAACCTTATAGGGCGGTTCAAGCAACAATATAAAATACTGTCAGTTGCTAGCAGCAACAAACTTTCAGTTCTAGTTCAAAAATGAAGTTTTAAGTGTTTGTAATTTTTTTAAGACACTAAATGCACTCTCAATTGCTTACCTTTAAATTTGATGTCAAGACCACTAAATTCCAATTCAACTCCTTGCAGCGCTTCTCCTAAGGTTTCGTGGTAATGGCTGATACTTTTTTTTGATCCCACACAAAAAGGAAGAGAGAAGTATTTGTATGTTTCTTGACGATTATGGTAGGGTCCTACTGTATTCATCCATAAAACAACTTCCTCTTTATCTTGGTACTGAAAGACAAAGTTATTGAGTTATATGACAAGCTCAGCAGAATAAAAATATTCAAGAAACTCTCACATTCATATTAACTAGCAAGGCAGGACTGTTCAATCACAGGCAACAGCTATATTTAAAGACAGTTGTGTATTTTTGTCTTTTGGGTGGCAGGGACTAGGAAAAGATTTTCAGTCTGCTTTCCTGCAAAAACAAAGCTGAGATGATAGTATAGTTTAGTAGAGCCTATCCCTGAAGTACCAGAAGAGGGAGATGCATACAAATTTAACAGAGAAGCAAAAGATACAGTGAGCAGAAGTGGAGAAAAGCATCAGTTTCAAAAATAAAACAGCTTTTACAAATTCTGTGGAAACATGCATCAGTTAAAGGCAGAACCCTGTCTGTCTCCACCAAAATGAAATATCAAACTAAAATCTTGTTAAACAAGACCTTAGCAAATAAATCAAACAATCTACCCATGGTGATAGGCATACTGTATTTTCCTAAAATGGAGCTCCTTTTGATTTTTATAATGGTACAAATTACATTAAAAATTCCCACAAGAGTGCAATGCCTCAAAGGAAGCACTAAAATGAAACTGTCGCATACCTACAAGGGACAAAACAGACAGAAGGACTATTCTGATGTATTTCCAACATTCTCACAGTGAAACAAAACAAAACAAAACAGAATAGCAAGGAATCTGATGGCTGCCATGAAATTCTTTCTGGGAACACCCACCTTCCATTCTCCACAGTTACTGTTAGCTAGGAAAACTTATTTCTTGGCTAGCAGCCAGTAATCTTTTTCAAGCACTTACAACTTTTCAGCAACAAAAAATCCTTAAAGCCATTCCTCTATCAGTATTCAAAAACTACATAAATTCACAAGATTTAAGTGGTTTGAAATCACTATCTGTGCTGTATCTGACTGCATCTGGATGAGGTACCAGGTCTGCTGGTCACTACAAAGCTTCCCTCACAACATACCTTCTTCACCTACTATAATTTCAACAGATTAGGAGGCACTGTGATCTAACTTTTAAGGCAAAAAACACTTATTAATAACAGTACACACCTGCAAGTACAATCACCACATTAAATCCTGACTTACTCTTTAAGTGCAGAAGTATAAAGTACTATTTTAAGACCAATACATGTACACAGAACATACTGGAGAGGAAATGTTAATTAGTCATAACTATTTCCTAGCACACAGCTGAAATACTGAACACAGTTTTGCATCTTCCTTCTCAACAAACGAACAAAGGTTCTCCAACTCCATTTATTCTGAATTACCACAGTTATACCAACAGGTTAACTCACAAATAATTAGCTGCATGTGGTATGCAATAAAGTCTTCAGATGAGGTGCTTAAAAGTTAAATTCAAGGATTTAAACAAACACACTTCAGGAAATACTTTAATTCCTCTACACTAAAACATCATCTCAATTACAAGCATAGTCTTTTTTGTTATAAAGGTGCTCAAAGGTAATTCTAGCCTCTTCTGTGAGCCATCTCCAACAAGAAACTGCAAATATCTTACTAATTTCATTTTGAGCTGCAGCAGAGATCAAGCACGGCTTCACAAACTTGCCTGTTTGCAGAGCATATACTTTGAAACATTTCTGACAGGTAAAGAATGTCACGGAATAGTGAGGATTGGAAAGGACCTTAAAATTATCTAATTCCAACCCCCCTGCCATGGGCAGGGACACCCCACACTAGATCATGTCACCCAAGGATCTGTCCAGCCTAGCCTCAAACACTGCCAGGCCTGGAGTATACACCACTACTCTGGGTAACCTGTTCCAGTGACTCACAACCCTTCCAGTAAAAAACTTTTTCCTTGTATCTAACCTAAACTTCATCTGCTTAAGTTTCAACTCATTATCCCCAGTCCTACTACTACAGTCCCTGATGAAGCGTTCCTCTCAGGTATCCTTGTAGGCGTGCTTCAGATGCCAGAAGTCTGCTATGAGGTCTCCATACAGTCAACGAAGAGATGTCAATGAAGAAAGAAAAACAACACAAAAAGAGAAAGCAGACATTCCTCCTCTGGACCAGTAACCAGAATGGTTACACCGTACAGCACAGCTGTTGAGCTTCAAAGAAAGTTGGGAATGAAGAATGAAAAAAAGATCACAGTTCGAGCTCCCTCAGCAGCAGAAACAGTGGAAACTGCGTGACAATACCACCTCTAGCTCTTGCCAAAGTGGCAAGGGACAAATTGGTCCTTATCTTTCTAGTCTGTTATGCTTAGCATATCTTCTGTTTCTTTCTCTAACAGCTGCAGAACATATTTTCAGCCATGTCTCAAAATGGTCTTAACTTGCAAAGAGCCTACTTCAGCATTACCCCTTGCAATGTGGCAACTTACATGAGAACTGAGCTATGTCTCTGGCCAACCTTCAGTAACAGAATACGACAACATCATTAGGTCTGTGAATTCATCTTTGTCAGTGCCTGAATAAAGCAAGGACTGACCACTGCTTTAATTAGTTTCTTGTTTCCAACCTGCTCCATGCCGACTTGAGAACTCCCTATTTTTGGAATTATACCAGATCATCTTCAAGTGACAAACATCAACTTTTTAAGAACACATTATTCAAAAATCTTGTTACATTTTCTGATCTACATTGTAATTACAACACCTGCAATAATAAATTTGGTCTGCGTTAGTCTCTTATCTACATGATGCTTAGCCCTCTTTCAGGGCCTACAGGATTTCCTCACAATGACTCCAAGATGCCATCAGCCTCTTCTGGAGACAAAAGGGACCAGCTCAAACATACACAAAGAACACAGCCTAAATTTATTACTTCTCCCTTTCTTACAGGCATCCCAGAACACTGCAAGAGAAATCTGTTCAGGGCTGCTACAAAAATTATCACAGCATCTCAGCCATCCCCAGCTATACCTCACTCACAATCAGCAAGACCCTAGTCACAGCCATTTGCAGTCCATCAGATGCGCCCAATGCCCTCACAAAATTAAGAGGTCTGTAGTAAGAAACCCAGATTAAGCAACTTAATTCAGCAGCCTGAATTTGAGGGGGGAACAGGGGGTGTCTAGGAGAATCTCAGATTTTCCTCTCCCTATATTTGTCCTATATATGTCCTGGGTTCAGCAGTAGCAAACATTTTTCTCTTTCTTAGTAGCTGGTGCAGCGCTGTGTTTTGGCCTAGGAACAGCACTGGTAACTACTGCTTAGTAATGTTTAGGCTGACCAAGGACTTTCTGAGCCTCATGCTCTGCCAGGGAGGAGGGGAAGCCGGGAGGAAGCAGAAACAGGACACCTG
>JASSUY010042626.1:0-12106 GCA_032466535.1 Forpus xanthops
GACTGTTTATATTACTACTGGAAGGAGCACAGCACAAAAATAGAAACTTAGCATTTATTCTGTTCAGGGGACAGAAAATGGGAAGAGCATGGTAAAGGATAGTGAAAGAAAAGAAGACAAAATATGTAAATATATAAACATATGCAGTATGTAAGAATGAAAACTGTGGGTTCTGAAAACATGAGGATTTTTCTTGTTTTTCCCATAGTATTTGTGGACTGTGCTGTTCACAATAACAACTAAATTGCGTATTTTCTAAACTTAAGCAAAGTATTAGATTTCTGTACACAATTACTGTCTTCCTCAGTAGAACCACTGCTGTGAATGAAAGACAGTATGATCTTAAAATATCACCTAGACATAGGAACACTTTATTTACATAAACTGGGTTATAAACTTTGAGCTGTACAAACCTGATAATGAAAATTATCTATTTTCTGGAAAAAATCTTCAAGAACAGTTTCATCTGAGTCCATGGCAGTGGTGGAGACAGCTAGGACATGCAGTCTGAATACTTACCTCTTTCCAGTAACCAACTGGCATATTCCTTTAGCAGGCTATTGGAGAGAGCCCACAGGAGCATTAAGAGTATTTACTTGAATTTCTTTTGAACATTTAATTTATTTCCAGGTAGGCTGACAGAGGTTGGAGGCCAGAAACAGGTTTACTGTAAGACGCAGGAGTGAAAAACATCAGTGTGCAAGTGGCCAAGCAAGCTGCTGGAGGCAAAGTTAAGTAAATACAATGCTCCTCTTTGACTCTTATGTACAGATTGTCTTTGCTGTCCTACACTGATGAGCCATCCAGGTATAGGGTGGATGTGGAACTGAAATGCATGTTCGTGCTGGAAACCCTGCTAGAAATCAGAAGAGTCGAGTTAGATTTAAATTGATACAATTGCCTCTAAACCCCTAAAACTCTAAATAGGGTCCCTTCTCTGGAGATAAATCAACTGTTTGTGTGCATTGTCTTCCAGTAAAGCACTAATATTTGCTGCGTCTTCTTGCATGACTGATTGCCTGTAAGATTTTGACTGAAGTCTCCTTGGGGAGTAGATTGTCCAGGTTTCATTTCATATGATGCAAAATGGCTTGTTGACTCTTGACAAATAATGAAAAATGCTCTAAATATTTTGACAACTTTGACAAAAAACTGATTAATGGAGGCCTGTTTAGAGAATTTCTCAAGCAAGAGGTTTAATGTAAATGTATTACTTTATAAATAATTTCACTTTTCTGTAAAAGGTTTAAAATTAATTATGTGTGGCTTTCAGGTTTCAGACAATTGTGTAGTTTTTTCATGGAACCTCTGCTTAGAAAACAGTTGTTTAAAGCTGTAAATCTACAGGCTCCAGTTATTCACACCTTATTTCTGTGAATTTTACTTAGCATACTCTTACAAATAAGAATAAATTCACAGCTGTCAAATGTTGATAATTAATATCTGCTGAAATAACTGATTTTATAAAAATATTCAGTAGAATGTGTACTTAACACTTGGGCACAATCTGTACTTTGTATGAAAATGGGTTTATAACTTTTAATGTCATAAAATTTATGGTGCCCATAACCTTTCATTTCTGTGAATGCAAGAAGTTTAGTTTTAAAATTGTGTGCTACTAGAAACAAAATGATTTGGAAGGAATTTTGTTTCAGACTCAGGAATAGGTTTTATGGGATGGTGAGGGGGATTTTTTAATCTTAATCTAAGGAGGACAGTTCTGTATCCATAAGCATGAAGATCTTAAGAAGATCTGTTTTATCTTCATTTGGTCCAAGTTTGCTCTAAGTGTCTGTAGCTATATTAGTAAGATATACAGCTGTCTTAATAAAATAGCTTGCACAGTTCCTAACTGCGGCCCAAGCCAGCTGGTATATTCACAATGGAGAGCTGGCCCTCAGATCATCCAGGGGCCTTTCCAAGGAGATGGTTGGGATGTTGCTACCCTGTTTTCATGTGTGGATGTGGAGTGGGGCACGTTTGGTGTGCTCTTGTGAATGACTGGGTGGCCTCAGAGCCAGCAAACAGCCCAGGGTCTGTTGTGAGCATAGCCAAAACATCTAGCAAGACTCTCCCTTATCAGGGAAATCTACTGGCAAGAGCAACTTATCAGTACCTTCTGGGAGAGCACAGAATGGGGAATTTTGTTATGCCCCAGAACAAAATGTGCACAATGTTTCAGCAGAAAAATGTGCTCAGAAAAGATCTGATCTTTTGCAGCTTGTCTTCTCCCTTCTCTGCCCAAAGCCTCCTGAGAAACTGTGATGTATCTTTCTTTTCCTTCACCTTATTTTACAACTGACATGAGCTGGAGCTGTTGCAGACTGTGGAGACTTAACATCCCTTAGTATATTACCTTGCAGAGTCTCCCCATAAACACAGGTGGACAGACAGCTCCATATATGTTCCCAGCAGATGTTCTGTCTCTTCAGTAGCAATCCCAGGGAAAAACATGATTTTTCACTTTTCATCCTTTTCAGAAAAAAATGGGAACAAAACATTCCTCAAATCCTATGACGGCACTACTGTAGCCAGAAAAACAATGTATAGCTATGAATTTAGTCCTTAGAATGTTTAAGATGAATTCTAAGATTCTTTCCCCTCACTAAATTTCATACTATTGTGTGCCAAAATCAGGTCCTCAAGAACAGTCTGCTGATGAATTCAGTCTCCCAGAGAGGTGGGTCCCCAGGGCACCAATTATTTGAGTTGATGTATTTGGCATTTAATACATCCATCTGAAATTCATAATCTCCAGGACTAAGAGGTCAAAAAAACATTTGGAAACAACTGACAAAGGCATTTGCTTGTTGTTATTGTTTCTGGGATTAATATGGAGACATTTGTCTTTTCACAAACATGAGTTCGAAGTGTGTGATTCCAGTTCAAATCTTCTTGTGAAGAAACTAGTATCACTTGACTAGACCTTAAAATGGAGACTTTCCATAGGATCATCACCTTCTTTTGGAGTCTTGCCAGATCTGAAAGGCTAAGTAGTGCAGGACATGGTGGGAAACATGCTGTAGTTGAACCTACTGGCAATCTGCAAGTCAATTTTTGTTCTGGCTTTGTGCTTAGTTTTCCATGTGATTTCTCGTTAGGCGAGCAATTGTCTGGCCACACGCCCAAGTTAACCTACCAGGTTTTTGAGGCACTCATCAGTACAGCAGAATGTGTTTGGTCCATGCTAATCTTCTCCTTACCACAGCGTCATAGGGTAGACATTGTGTAAGCTGGTTGTGAGGCATTTATTAAGTAGATCCCCAAATTACGGGGCCCAGGAATGCCCTGAGCTAATGGTATGGCTCTATATCTCTGAGCTATGTATGTTTTGCTTTCAGGGAAGTGCATGGAAACTTAAAGAACACAAGTGTGCTCATCACCCTTTTGCTTGCACTCTTCTGGGTTGCAAACCACTTTGTGGGACTTCAGGTACTTCCTTTGGTGCAGAAGCTAAGAACAATCATGTGTCTCTACTGGGTCTATAAAACTGGGTATCTTTCCAAATTTGTTGCTCTGTGCATCATTTTCCTACTGGTTAAAAATGTCATGTCCTTGTGTCGTGGTTTAAACAGTAAATCACTCAGTTTGCAAACTCACTTGCCCCTCTTTCTTCTCCCCCCACTTCGAAGGGGAGGGAATGGGGAGAAGAATCGGAAGAATGTAATTGTCACGGGTTGAGATAAGAGCAGACCAGTAACTAAGGTATAACACCAACCACTACTGCTACCGTCCATAATAATAATGACCAGGGAAATACAAGGGAAGAGGATACAACTGCTCACCACCCAATGACTGAGCCATGAACTCCCCTCTTCCGGGTTTCTGCCCTCAGTTTTTACATCCAGGGCATGACGTATTGTGGTATGGAATACCACTTTTGTCAGTTTGGGTCAGGTGTCCTGTTTCTTCTTCCTCCTGGCTTCCCCTCCCCCCGGCAGAGTGTGAGGCTCAGAAAGCCCTTGGTCAGACCAAAACATTGCCAAACAGTAACAGAAAACTCTGATGTTATCAGCGCTGTTCTCAGGCCCAAAATCAAAAACATAGTGCTGCACCAGATACCAAGAGGGAGAAAAATGACTGTTACTGCTGAACCCAGGACACCTTGTGTCAGGGAGAAGCTTTGAAAACAAATATATAGGTGAGTATGGTATTCTAGGATACCATTGCGATAGAGGCCATCAGTGTATTTTCTTTTATTATGTAGCAAGAGTACGATTTAGATGTCCTTTATTCATTTCCTGGCTTTTAAGGTGTTTTCATTTTGTAAATGATGTCATAAGTTAGTACACTGTCATTTAGCAATGTTCACATTACGTAGATAATTTTACTAATTTTTCCTGTTATTAAATCTGTTTGGACCTAGTAAGATACTATGGAAGGCCCAGCTAGTTCTTGTATTTGTTGCCATCACCCACCAAATGATGTCTGTCTATAAGACAAGTAGTTTTCTAGTTTTTGAAATTGTGATTCTCTTCCACCCTGCTAATATGGCCTAAATTTTGTTAAATAAAAGTTTTGAGTCTGTGTTTGTATTTTCCCAGGGTCTTTTAATGCCTGAGGGAATAATTTATAGGGCTGTAATTTTGTGGGTTACTGTGTTATGGCCATTTGTAAATGGCTCCTTAGGGCACTGAGAGGGCCAAGAAAATGTAAATACAAACACAAAACAGAAACAAATACCTGCAACATGAAGAAAACTACAAGGAGGGAGACCATATGGCTTAACAATTCAACTGCACTTAATGGCTCCATTCACCTCCTATGGAAGTAAAAGCATGTTTTACTAGTGACCTTAGTGAAAGAAAAATTGAATGTTTAAACCTCACCTGTAACATGACAATCACCTAAGACTGTGCTTAACAATATCCATACTCATTAATTTATTTTCTTTTAATATTGGGCTGCTGTTCTTTACTGCCAAATATAACTCCTATTCCCCCTTCCCTCTAAATTTAATAATGAATATTTTGAAATACTTCTGTAGCTTTAGGCTTGGCTGATTAATAAGCTCTTTATGGCATTTTATGTTGCAGTAGTTAAAGGAAACTGTTGTCTGGGACACCTAATGGGAGCCAGGCACTGTGGATCCTGGTCAGTTCTTACTGGAGAGAGATACATGCTGGGCTGAGCTGCCCCATGGAAGAAACACACATTCCTGTCAAAAGCATCCAAGCATTGGCAGTGGGCAAAGCATCTCTAGTCAGATATCAAAAAGTCAGGATATCAAAAAGTCACTTGAGCCAAACGCTTTTCCCTCCCTCTTTCTCAGCCTTGACTTCTCCAGTGTTTGCTGGGAGTTAAACTCAGTTTGCCCCAGTTACTCCAGTCAGGCGATGGGTGACATAGGAGGTCTGGGATTGTATACATAACTTTTTGTTTCCCTGCTGCTTTCTTTGCTTATTTATTTTGTTCTTGGCACTTTGTTTCTTACTGGTTTTCCTCTGCTGTTATTTGCTTCTTCAGGTTTTTATTGCTATGCTGTTTCTCAGTGCTTTCCTCTGGGGAGGGTTGGCTGTGGGTCAGCTGTGGATCACAGTCAGCTGAGGTGTCCCTGCCTTGGTGTGAATCCCCTGTGGCCTGCAGTCACATGGAGATATCCCTGCTGCAGTGTGGATCACTGGAGGGCCACTGTCCCTCAGGTGACTGTAAGGTATTCGCAATAGCAATCTTGCTCTGCATTGTGCCTTGTGAAGCTTGTTTCCACTATGAAGTGAGATTTACTGCAGTGCTTTTAATTCCTCTGGAATATACCTGGAAAGGTATTACTGTGCTTTTTAATTCTTCACTGTTAAAAATGAGTACATCATGTATAAACATGTTGTACATATACAAGCTACAGACTGTGAGGCACTCTGACAGTTCAGGCATATGGACAAATGTCTCATTTTGAAGAGATGATGTCTTTTTCTTTATTGTGTGACAGGTTTTGTGAATAACTACCTGCAAAGACATTATGGGCCAAACCATACTGGTCCTGCACGGGACCAGCTTCCTGGGCCTCCTAGCTTCATAGAGACAAAAGTTACACAAGCTAAGCTCTGTTATTTAATTACATGTTTTTCTATGAGAAGCCTGTGAAAGACAGCTAATGAAATTAAGGCTCTGCTCAGCCTACGTTTGCTGTACACACCTCTGAACTTCCCTGCAGAAAAGCTGGAGATCCAGAAGTAGAAAAAACCCCAAATCACTGGTTTGGGCTGTTACTGCTCACATTAAATCTGAGTCTTGCCAATAAATCTATTTGAATTAGGACAGGAAACAGGGTGAGAATATTTAACGTGGCTGAGACTAACAATCCTACCATTTTCCCACCAAAGGAAACTTTTACTAAGTAGTAAGAAAATAAAAAGTGATGTAATTAGGAAGCTTTTTCAGCCACACTGATGGTTTGCAGAAGGGTAGGTGCCATATGAACAGTGCTGCATGAGGCTTGAAACCTCCTGGCAAGGAAATGAGTTCTGAATGAAAAACCCTTGCCAAATGCACCCTGTCATGTTTTCCATCAGTAGAGCTGGATATTTGTGTATAATTCCTGTGGGATTGGAGGATGGTAATGTATACACACAGAAAAAGTTCAATTTCAAGTAGCTGCTAACATCCAGTAAACAATATGTTCCAAATTCCTTTCAAGACTCCTAGCACACTGATTTTTTTTCTAAATACTGCCATTCTCTGTGATGTTCAAGACTATTGGTGAGAAGCATTCATAACTATAAAAAGGAAAAAATTGGACATAAAATATTTTCTATTGAAGCTGCAACACACTGTGTGCCTTCTTCCTAGCCACAGCCCTCTATTTTCAGTGTGACCATCACCATAGCTTTCCAGAGAAAATAAAGACTCCAGTCTACTTCAAAGCGGTGTGCCTCTATAGCTTCCCTGTTTGATAATACCAGATAACCTTGAGACAGTTCATTTTTATCTTCATAAAATAGGGAGGTTCTAGGACCTTGTAATATGGGAGTTTACAACAAAGGCAGGTGAAACACACAAAGCTTTTGTTGGTACTGAAAAGGCACAGAGAATGGCAGAGACACTCTCAGAGGATTTTCAGATGCACCTGTGAGTTCACTATTTTTAAAAAGCAGTAAAATGCTGGCTTAGTGTTTTTGCAAAGCATTACGTACTTGTATTTGTGTTTACTCCTGCTCATAATATGCAGAACTCTGCTCAGCCACCCAATAGCATTGCAATCCCTATCATCAACACTGAAAAAAAAAATATCCTTTGTATTTAACCCATAATTTGTTTCTTCACAAGCGCAGACCATAGGCATCAGCTGCTGCAGCTCATCCAAATGAAGAGTTCATGGCTTCTCTCATACAGCCCTTGCTACTTTCAGACAGCCTCTTGCATACTTGCTGTTAATGCAATCAAGCAAAGAAAGCTGCTTGAGCCTCAATTGAAGGGGAAGACGTGATAGGCCATATTTGAAAGCCTGAATATTTATCCCAGAGCTTATGCAGTGTTTCCAGATATAAGTAAATAGACTTTAAAATCATGAGGATAACTTAAAAATTGTGACACAGACATCATGAAATATACCATACTTTATTGTTGGACTTTGAACTTTGAGATATGAGGGATGCGCATCTCTAAACATAAGCGCACGAAAGTTCATTTGGTACGTATGCTACCTCACCTGTGGCTTCATATAACCTCATCAGGTCCTTCCTCAAGGATGAATTTCTCATCAAAGGAGGTCTGTAAAGGGAGATCTTATCTGCTTAAATTCTGCAGGAATGATGGATTCTTTGGGTGCTTTAGGGTTTCCATGCAAGTGAGTTCTTAAGGGAAGCATCGAGTGATCCTGCTTGAAAGACACGGACTGAGATTCTTTATGAAATGAGATTTTAAGAAGAATATAATGTCCTGGAATATTCTTGGTAAAATCCTGTGAGTTGACACTATGAGAGACCAGATGAGAGCAACAACATAGTTTTCTTCAGGTTACTTATGGCCATTACACGCCTACAACTCTAGTTTCCTTACCTTCTTACCTTCTTCTTTAACAAATGAGTTTTGTTACATGATGATGAAATACTACTAATTGTCAAGCCACAAACTATACTCTAGAACTATTGCATACATTATTATCCTGTGTTCAAAGATTGGTTTTCTAACACATTTTTAAAGTGCACATGATGAACTGGTTTGAAACACTGCACTATTTCTGTAAAGAAGAAAGATGGTTAGATGGCACATCACACAGGATAGTGCTTGTTCATGTACATTTGGTTAATCATACTCTTTTGAGTCTTATGGAGAGCTTGCTGGGGATTTGCAATGCAGTTTCCAGTCCTCATAAGCTTATCATGTCCTTATGCAAATCAAGCTGGGACTCAACATCTTCTCATGCTGATAGACTCCTATCAGCTAATGTCATTATGCTCTTCTACCCTTGGCTGGAGGCTAAAATAGTCTTTTTAATCATCATTTGTGATTATGATTTGAGTGTCTGTGGCAGACTTTGAGTTTAGTGACCAATGGAGGGTAAAGGTAAGAAAGGAAATTTTCTCATCAGTTAAACAGAAATAGATCAACCTTCAGGTCTGTGAGTGTAGATCAATACCTACTTTTCATTTCTTTGGTAGGAATATTCACAGTTGAAAATTAATAATGTGCATTGCATTGCTGCTTTCAGGCCCTGACTATCTGGCCAATGCTGGAGTTAAGTGCCTTCAGCTGTTAGTTTCCACCTTTCACATAGGAAATAATTTTAGTAAAGAGGGTAAAATTTGCCCTGTAGAAGCTCTGAACTTCTATATCACTTCTAATGTTGTGTACTTGCCCATAAACAGCTAAAGGCCATAACATTTTCCCTATGTGTCACACCTCCAATGACTTCATCTTCTAACTTCATGTAGGACTACAAATACAGAAGTAAAAAGCAGGATCCAAGCAGGGTGACTTTCCACTAAGCTGAAGAAGAATATATTTTTAGCTTTACTAGTAAAAACTGAGTTTCTACTCTAACTGATGAAAGGTGTTGCTCTAAACAAGCTGGGAACTAAAGGAAAGAAAAATTGCTGCATTTTAAAATAAGGAATCAAACTTTATGATCTGTGAGCGGGAAGGTTCATCATGCTGGTAGTTTTATTTGTTATGGAAGCAGTCCAGCTCCTACTAACAAGACAAAAAAAGTGCCTAAACATGATTCCAGCACTACTGGTTAGATATAGAAGTAAGTGGTCACTTGTGAAGCAGCTTTAATAAGTGTGATAATACTTTGTATTTCACCAGGGCCTGTTATTTAAACCAGAAAGTTTATTAATATTAATTGAACTTTACATAATCCTTGTGAAGTAAGTATGGTAAATCTAGGGATGCAAGTTTAGAAGAAAGATTATCTGAAATGTTAAGCAACTTACCAGAAGCTAATATTGTAACCCAGTACCTGGCCTAGGAATACAGCTTTACAGTTAATGCTCTAGGATACTAGCCTGCACTAGGTTATAGCTCTCTGGAACTGTAAATGAACTCAGAGCAGTCCTAATGCACATGAAAAACATGCTTTAATGTCTTCTGTCAGCGAATTACAAGGCAGCATGTCAGCCACACTGGAACTTACTAGAGAATTTGATGCTGGAGCAGTTGGATTCAATAATGCAACTAATTATACTTGATGTAGCATTATGTGACAGTGTTCTCCAGTACAGACAGAAATGATATGTTTGTTTTGAGAGTAGGAGAATCCCATCTTGGGAAAGTCAGCTGAGTATTCAGGCTTGACTTTGAAGCCTTTGATGAGAGAAGCATGTCTGGTCTAATCTCTGAGTGGCAGGTTCATAAACACATGCACTACAGTTGATACGCTAATGGCTATATTATGCTCTACTGATTTTCTTTGCGCTGCTCATTGAATTTCTTTCGAGACATTCAGAATTGAAAGAGAAAATGCACAGCATGTTGTAAAGACCAAAAAAGGGGTTTTGTTTGCAAACGTTCTTGTTATCAAGCAAAGGATTAGAAATCTGCAACAGCTCAGTAACTTGAAGAGGCCATGTACTACGAAAGAGTACCACTCTTTTAGATTAAAACCTGCTAGTGTCCATGGGAGGTAAATGTAGCTTAGTGAAGATACAATGTCACTGAGAACTGCAGGCGTCTGTCTTTGCTCACTTTGCCGGTCACATCTGTGGAAATCATTTGCTATTAATTATAAGTCCCTCTCCTGCTTTATGTCATGATGTGACTTATAAGCAGGAGAACAACTGGCTTCACTTCTTACTAGGGAATTCTTCCAAAGTCGAATGAAACAAGTGGTCACCTATTGCGAACTGATGGCAAAAACAAAGGTTGCTATGAAGCTGTATCCCTTATCGGTAGTTGCTACCGCTGCACTTAAGCTCTGGGCAGCTGAGACAAAAGTCAGGATAGGCTAAGACACGTGTGAATGTAAAACAATGCTTTCAACTGGCTCTCATTGCATGAGTGCTGCTGGTTTTCTGCGCATCCAGGGGGGCAGAAAACGGTGTCTTTGTAGCCATTAACAACAGCTGGTACAGAGCGTTACCAAGTCCATCATAAAAAAATGCTTGGAATCTTTGTTTATTCTTCTTCAAAATCAAGTTACTTCACAATGGTAGTTTCGTGTCATTCTCCATAGGAATTAATCTCCAAGATCCCTGAGTTTAATAGTTAGTGTATGTTTTTCACTTACAAAAGATATAAAAATGTTAGTCTTGCATTCACAGGCAAGACGGTTTTGTCAGTTCTATAGCCATAAATGCAGTAACTTTCCACTAATAACTTAAAAAAAAAAAAAAAAAAAAAAAATAAATAAATAAAGAAAAATGTCCTTTAGAGCCAGGAAAAAATTTATAGCTCGTTAGCTATAGTTTCCCAATTTCAGGTGTCCTCTCTTGTAACAAAAGGTTAACTCCATTAACTCAGGGATATGTCACAATGTGGAAAAGGGCACTGGGTTGGGTTACCCACTCACAGCCCACATGTTCTTTCCCCTTTCTACAGAAAAATGGGGTTCTATCTTGAGTAGATGTTGAGGCATTCAAAGAATGAATAGTAAAGTTTATTAGTGCATGTTTAATAGTGAAAATTAAGACAATAGGTAGAAATCCACTTTATGCTCTAAGCTCCTCTCTCTTGCCCTTTGCTCCTCTTTTCTATCTTTCCCTTTCTATCACCCTCTGCCAGGGTGTAAAAGAGACCAAAAAGGCACCAAATAGAAGCTCTGCTCTCCCCTGTGATTTCAATGGGAACTGAAAAATCTGAAAATACAGTTTACAGCTGATAATGGATTTGGACATTGGCTCCTGTTATTCCAAACACACTGCCCCTCCTCAGCCCTTCCTCGGTTTAGATGTATCTATTAACAGTCCAAGGAGCCTGCATTCTTGTTTGATTTCTATATCTAGAAAACCTTCACCTTAGTGTAATACTTACATAATGTAAGAATTACTGTGTAATCTTTTTTATCTGCTGTTGTGCCCATGTATGCTCATCACATATTTGCTTTTTTGCTCTCTATTTTAATTATCCCTAAAAGTACTATCTGGCAAATATGTTCAGATATAACTCTAAAGAATTATTATGCCACTGTAAAACTGCCTTCAGCTGACTAGCTCAGAGCAGCAGATAAGTTGCGATGATTTTTACATGTATTTTCTGTTGGACAAATCTATGCTTTGGATCCTTGCTACAAAAAGACCAGACACAGCCAGCAAAAATGCATATGGATGAGTTAGTATTTGTATGATTCCTTTGCTCATTTTCATCCACCTCTATAGGTGATTATGTGCACGGCATTGTCCTAATGATGTGTAAAGTACCCTTTTCTTCAGTGCAGGCTGTCTTTATATGCACTTTATAAGTCCTGATGATCTGCCTTCAAATCTGTCTTGCTAGCTAAACATTTGGTCCATTTCTTTGTGCTTTTAGGAAGTCAGATGCATAACAGCTTGCTTTGCTTGATGCTCCTGCCCCCTCAATGAACTTGGTGCCTCAGCCAAGTGCCATTTCATTTCCAGTCACTGTGGAATTATGAGAGCTGGACACAGGACATCACAGTTTTATTTCTCTCCTTATGCTCTCTCTGATCGCTAGGTCATTAGGTACTGCTATTGCAGTGAGACTGGTGTAT
>JASSUY010042631.1:0-14483 GCA_032466535.1 Forpus xanthops
TAACTAAGGTATAACATAAATCACTACTGCTACCACCAATAATAATACAAGAGAAAATACAAGGAAAGACAATACAACAGATCTTCACCTGATACATAGCCACGCCATGCAGTGCCCCCCATCACCTGATACCGAGCTCGACTATGCAGTGCACCCCATCACCTCATACCATATCCCAGCCATGCCGTACACACCCCCCTGCACCCCCATCTTTTTGGGTCTCTGCTCTCTCCATTTCTACATCCTGGTCATGACGTGCTGTAGTATGGAATACCTCTTTGGTCAGTTTGGGTCAGGTGCCCTGTCTGTCCTTCCGCCCGGCTTCTTCCTGGCTCCCCTCCTCCCTGGCAGAGTATGAAACTCAGAAAGTCCTTGGCCAGCCTAAACACTCCAAGCCGTAACTATAAACACTGGTGTTATCAGCACTGTTCCCAAACTGAAAATCCAAACCACAGTGCTGTACCAGCTACTACTTAAAAAAAAATGACTGCTGCTGTTGAACCCATGACAATGTGCTTTCTCTTTTCTAAGTGTAGCGATTTGTGAATTTATCTAAATACTGTATATACAGTTTTTCAGTATTGTTTGAAATTTTCTTACTTTAGTGTCATCTGGAATTTTGTTACCGCACCTTCTGTGCCAGGCCATTAATAAGATTATTGACTGGCATTAGGAACATGGTAGACCCCATTACCAAGTCTTCACGGTTTGACAGTGAGCTATTGATAACTGCACTTGGAATATGGATTTCCAGCTTGGGTACTCCTGCATTATTGTAACCTAATCTAATCTCCATTTCTCTACTTTGGTCATAAGAGTGTCATAGGAGACTGAGACAGTCTCACAGGTCTTTCTCAAAATTTGAGTGAAGCAGCACCTTACTTATTTTTCCCTCGCTATCCACTATTGCAGTTAACTTTGAAGAGAAAACTAGATTGGCTTACTGTAATTGATTTTTTTACTATTTTTAACCACGTTACAGTTGCTAATATACAGTTATGTACTGTTCTTCATGTCTTTTCCTCTGCTGCTTATGTTCTTTTTTCATGTGTTTATGGGTTAGAGGGGTTTTTATGGTGCATTTGATTAGATTTGTTCAAAAGGAGATGCTAGAAAACCATAAACTTAAAGAAAGCGTTAGTAAAATCCAATTATGCTGTTCTAGATTGCTCTGTCATAAAATGGGCACTAATTTCTTGTGATATGACACTTATCAGGGACAGCTATTGTGGTGCTTTTATCATGGTCTTGAATAGCTAAACATCTCATACAGGTGTATTTGGCAAGTTACGAACCTTTCTCTTGTCTTGAGGTTCTCATAATATAACCTAACAGTTTAATTTTTTAGGTACAGTAATGCTGTTTTGGCAAGTTAGCTATATTATAAAACTCATTAGCATCACATTATTTTAGACAATTTTTCTTCAAATCAAACTTCCTGTTTAGAGTTTCTTTGAATTGTAAAGGTATTAAACAATGTCTGCTATAATGTGTAGATTGTCTTTGGCTTCTGGGTGTGTACTGGTATTATAATGTGGAGTAGATAAACACTAGTGAGATTGGAGGAGAATGGGTTTGGCTAAGATTCTTCAGGAGTGTCATGGGAAGGGCCTTCTTACTGTGTTTTAAACTTGTCGGAACTTAGTTATCTTTATAAGTAAGTGCTGTAAAATTTAGCTAAAATTGACCAGGAAACTTTAGATGGTTTTGGAGGAAATGGAGTTTGCTGTAAATAGGCCAATGAGAACATGTGAGCTGCAGGATTGAGTAAGACTGATTGAAAGACATTTTAAACAACGTGTTTATACTTTGGTACTAGAGGCAAGAAACTCTATAGTTCCAATCTGCTGGAAACTGGAGGATGACAAATTTCATGACTTTATTTAAATTATATATTAAAGAAAAGGCTGAACCTCTGCTAAATGGCAACTCATGCTTATTGAAACAGGCTGCCTAACATACACGTGCTCAAGACACCCTGTAACTTCATAAGCTTTTCTGCATTTGCTTTGAATTGTTTTATACTTCTCCATCTAATAGATGGGAGTTTCAGAATTTAGAAAGAGTGAAGTTGCTGCCAAACTGACAATATTACATTTGTGTAGGAGAAATTGCATGTCATCTTGCTAGCAAGGTCAAAGATGTCCAAGAGCAATGACTAGTAAAATTCAGAAACTGGTACATAGTAATTCAGATTTTTAATATAAAATATGTGTGTGGTGTAACAAACCTTTTAATGTATTTACAATGCAGATCTTTGGTTTTTATGAAAGATTCGTTTTTCAGTAAAATTGTGCCAAGATCCATAACAGGAAAATAGTTCTCTGAAAAAAAATAATAATTCTAAATTCAGTCAGAACTGTCTGTGGGAATTGCAGTTGTTAAAAGTATCAACATCTGGGTGTATGGATAAGAAAGTTCCATCCAGTATCTGTGGTTGCTTCTTTTATACCCAGCCATAATTCTATTGAAAAGGAAACAAACACTTTTGATATTTGTTTCAAACTTTTTATATAACTGTTGAAATAATAAATGTCAAGTAAGTTACTGACAAATTTGCTGAAGTCCAAAGGAGAATGACCAGAGGTCTAGAAAATGAGACCAGTGATACAAAGTTGAAGATTTTAGATTGTTTACTTTGGAGAAAGGAAAAACAAGGACAGAAACATAGAGTGCTTTGGAAATGGCAGTTGTAATGCTTTCACCTTGCTGGGAATTTTGGCTGTTAGGTGCAGTGCACTTCTTTTTGTGGAATCATTGAACAGCCTTGGCTGAAGGGACTTGGAAAAATCATCCGGTCTTGATTTTATCTAGCACCTTGTCCAAACCCATCTTCAAAACCTCCAGTGCTGGGTTCCTTATCACATTGCCAGGGAGGTTATTCCAGTGAACAGTAATTCTCAATGTAAAAAATTTCTTTCTTACACTGAGATGAATTCTTCTGTATACTTCCTGTTCCTGTGTGCTGCTGTGCCACACTTGGTGCTGGACTGTGCTTACCAGTCCTTAGTGCAGGAGGAGAATAGTGATTAGCAAGTGCTGTTGGGGATGGAGTTAAAGCTGCTCCTATACATTAATTTGTCTAAAAGGGGGCAACTGCTGCTTGTGTGCAGTTTGAATATGACAAGGAATGGGCTCCATCTACAACAAGAGAAGGCTAGATGTTAGGAAGACATAGTGTTGTGAATGGATGTATACTATCAATTTGTGGGATTCCCATTACTGAAAATTTTAAAGGAACAAGGCAGAGAAACATCTTTCAAGAATACCTGATTATAATTGTCTGTGATTGTGAAAGTGGACAAGATGACCTTCCAAGGTTTCTTCTAGACTATTTTCTGATTCAATATAATAATTTTCACCCTGATTAAGTTAAAAAAAAATGGAGGAAAGGAAAATAATGTAGTTGTATATACAACTTTTTCCTTCTTTCTCTGTCAAATTAACCATAATGTATAAATAGGATGAATAAATACCATTGCAAGCTTTCACATAGATCCAAAGCAAAAAGTAAAATAATTTTATGTATGTATCATCCATGTATTGACTAACAAGATTTAAAGTGCCTTAAGGATGCAAATTCTGCTTACTGATCAATAATGAATCAAATACTAATTGTGATTGTCATATATTTCATTAATCTACCAAATAAGCAACTGGATTTTTTATATTTTTCTTTGCTTAATTGTAAGTTATTGGTTAATATTTTCCTTAAACTAAGAAATATTTTAACTATAATCTCATAAGACTTTAACAGATGTGGAAGATATTAAAAAAAAAATTCTTGGTTAATTCAATTTAGAATCTTAATGAAAACCTACTTAAGTATTTTTCTTTAGTATTTATATATAAAGCCTACTTAAGTATCTTGTATAGATTTTTTTTTTTTTTCTTACAAATTGGGGGAATTTTAAGCAGCGTCTTGAGTCAATTTCTTAGTTTTGTGAGAAATAACAGACATAGAGCAGATGGAGGGACTCATGAGTACTTAGAAAATGTACTTTCCTGCAGCCATCAAAACGATTACTTTGAAGTAGCATGAAAAAATGAAATTTGAATTAATCTATCAGTATATATTTTTCAAATTCCCCTAACAGAGGAAATAAAGTGTGGCAATATGAATAAAAACCTAGACTACTAATATGCATTTTTATTATTCTGTTGACAGATTATATATAGGCTTAATATTGCTTAATGTGAGTGTCAAATAATTTAGTTTGAGAATCTGGTATCTTATAAATGTTTTAGTATGGTTAGGGATGTGTCACTCTTTCTTTGGAGATCATATAACTCTGCTTCAAAATGCATTTGTCATTTTCTAAACAAAAGAAAAGAAAATAACATTACGTTAAAGAAACAAAATATCTTGTATGGATTTTTCTTTACGTGTGGTGGCAAACATGAAACTAAATTACCAGTGTTAAACTGACTTTCTTTTGATACCACTTTTTTTGTAAAAAAAATCTTGCTAGTGAAGTTTCCTTAGGAATCCTTGTTTACATGAGGTAGAGGCAATTTTTGTTAGAGAAAAGTTGTATTTTAATTATATGCAGGTTTTTCTAAGCATTTCAGTAAGAATCCTGATCTGGCAGTGTATTAAAAAAAATCTAAAACACCATACTGTGTGCTAGATTCATATTGATACTCACTGTGAGCTCCATCAGTTGTAATGAAATCAGAAGCATGGCAGGAGAAGTGAAGTATTGCTTATCATGAGGCTGTCAGTCTCTACCCTATAGAACTTGTGAATTCCAACACAGGTATTTCTGAAACTAATTTTCAACAGAGTTGTGCTAAAGCAAGAGCTTCAACAAATCATACAGGTGTTTTCACTTTTTCTGTGAAATCATAGAAGCAAATAGGGACAATTCTGTAAATGTGCTGAGTATGTAAAATTTCAGAAAGGATTCAGTAGAATTAGAAAAAATAGGTTGGAAGGGAAGACCCCCAGATGGAACAAAACTGAGTCAAGATTGATTTAACAGTCTAGAGTTAGCTTGCAAAAACAGATCACTGAGGAAGAATGTGATAATACAGGTGTATAGTACCCAAAAGGGCATGCAGAACAGTGAATAAGGAATTAGTATTTATAGATTTTTACAACATGAGAACTAGAACCATCCACTGGAACTGCTAGGAAGCAGTTTCAGAATTGCCAAAGGAAAAACCTTTGTAGACAAAACTACACTGTCGAACCCATTATTAATGATTTTAAAAATCAGAAGCACAGATTAGCTCAAAACCATTAAACTTTAAGAAGCTGAGAGAGTATCTGTGGAAAGACTGTATTTGCCCTGTGTTACTCTTCCAGTCCTTGTCACTGTTCCATGTGAGGTACTAAATGAGTTTTCATTCTGGCCCCTTGAGGCTGGTCCTGCATCTTCATGTACTATTTGTGTGAAGCCAAATAAGTAACTCCAAACCCAATCTTTGTAACATCCTCAGCTGTCCAAAAGTTCCATTGGTAACGGAGTTACACATGTGAGTTAGCATCCCCTGTCTTAGTGGCAGTCTATGCATGTAAAGTGAGTGTGTTAAGGAAAAAGGAGAACACCAACAAGTAAATTTGAGGTATGGTAATTACTTTAGTTACCAAATACATGAAGAATATTCATAAACTCAATGAAAAAAAAATATTTTTTTATCAGGTTTATTCACTCAATTTAGAAAAAAAAACTGTTGGCCTTTAGCTAATATCATTTTCACCCCTATAAAGCCAGACACTGCTGCTGGTGCTAGGTACTACTCAGCTAGAATGGCCCTGCATATCTGTTTGCACTCCTTTTCCCCATATGTGCTAGCACATGGTCAAGATAAGAAAAGCAGATCATTAAGAAGCTCCTTTTGTAAAAATGTGTTGTTATGGTGACATTGGAAAACTTCCTGAGAACCCATTTCTGGAGTAATAAAATAACATTTTATGAAAAGTTTCTAATAGTCAAACCAACAGAAGTTACTGGTATTTCTTAAGTTTCCAGGCAGCATATTGTTTCTCTGTAATCTAATGAAAAAAATGTGTTCTAGAAAGCCAAATGTTTTCTGATCTTGAAAGAAACTAATGAATAGCTGCACAGATATATATAAAAAAAATAAAAAACATCAGTAACATATGTAATGAGCTTATGTTTTAAGTATTTAGAATCATGGTATGGTTTCATATTTGTGGTGCATGCTGTTATTGAATTAATGATCCAGTGTCTCTGCTTTTTCGTTGTTTCTGTCTGTGATGATGAAAACTGCAGAAACTTCAGTGTTAAGAGTACTTTCTTTTCTACAAACGTTTATCTTTGCTATGTTCTTGTTCTTTCTCTTATCCAATTAAATGGTTTCAAATCTCTTTTTATCCAGTACTTGTCAAGCATTTGGTACAGAAGCATGTTTTTACCCTGCCTAGTTAATTAAGGTGACTGTAAACAAAAAGATGTACAATTCAAAGCAAAGCAGTGTTTCACACAAGGATGGAGGTGATAATAGCTTAATTCCTGTTTGATCTTTCCTGTCTTTGCCCTGGCTACTTCAGATTGACCTTGTCCACAATCTGATGACCTCCCTATTGCGCTCGGCCATTTGGAAAGCTGCTCATGCCATAACTGGCCCTCAGGGGATATCTGGGAGACGACTGATCCATTGACCCATGTCGAGACTGGGTTTCAGATATGATCTACTGAGCTTCTGACATAGCTACATACTACACCCACCGTAGACAAAGCCAGTGGGGCATTCTGATTTTTTTTCTACTTTTTAAGTGCCATACAGTTTGCACTTGCTGTATGGAAGCCCAATTTTACACCAGTCATTTCCTATGAAATACACTTCCTGAAGCAATTACACATATTGATCCTTTCTTTACAAAGGAAGTAAATTCTCTAATTTAGTCGCTTAGTTTTTCTGAATCCATCAAATTGCCAGGTTTATTGGGCGTATTTAAGTCTCAACATCAAGTTCCACAAAAATAGTTGCATGTCTGTTTACAAAACGGGGAAACACTCCACTTATCCAAAAGAAAATCCATATGGTTTTGAGCTTAATTTTACTTCCTAGCATGTTGTGCTCAATTCTGCACTAGAATGTTCTGTTTTCTGCTTTAAAAACAATTCTTTCTTTAGCCATTAGTGTTACTTTTTTTTTTTTTTTCTCATGTGACTCGGAAGTTACAACTCTTTTGCTGTATGTTCTTGCATTTTTAACTCAACTGTGTTTAGCATAGGAGGTTCTGCCTGCGGAAATGCTGGTGTAGCCTAGGCACGTAGGTGTTAAATGTCACGTTCCCATCCTGTTCAGCGCAGGTCTGTATAGGACGTATTTAAAGCAGTGATGATCCTGACAAGGAATTTAGTGCATACACAGACCTTGTAAACATGTGGAATTCCTTTTTTTCCTCTATGTGTATGTGTGAAGAAGAGACAGAAATTATCCACGGTTCTTCCCTGTAATTATAGACTGGACACATAATTAAGTTAATGACCTTTTCATGAAAGAAAAACATTGATTTGATTCAGCTTTGACTCTGTGTTTGTTAGTTTTTTGGGTTTGTTTGTTTATTTTTCTGAACATATGGTATAGCTCCAGGTATTCTAGAATTTATAAAAATTTTTTTCTGGGCGTTGAATGGTCTTAGATAATAGCCTAAACATTAAGTTCTTAGACCCTTTAAGTTAGAGGGTTTTTACGTCTTTGTAATTAATATATATGGCACTACTTTCACAACTATATACTGCAATTAGATCAGCACTTTAAGATGTGGATTGTATTAAATTGTGAAAGTAGTTTCTCCCAACTTTTAAACATCCTTGGTCTGTTCTTTTCCACCAAGTATTATTTGTACCATGTGATATTAATTACTTTAGCTTTCTAAGTTTCTCTGTGCATAATATGCAATCAAAACCAATATTCTGACTTTTTTTGGTTTATAGCCTGTTGTGTCTTAGTTCTTTGCTGTGTTAAAAGCAGGGTAAGGATTTATCATATCTAACGGTTTAAATTTTAGAAAGTATGAAAGAGGGAGTTTCCCCCTTCTGGGAGATAAGGATATCTGTCATTGGTTTTTGTATATTCTCTTTGCCTAATGCTATTCTAATAATTATTTTTTTTAACATGACAAAATGCATCTTCTAACAGAATTTATAACATGGCATTGTTTTTCATTTATCTACAGGAATTGATTCCTGAATTCTATTACCTCCCAGAGATATTTGTCAACAGCAACAATTACAATCTGGGAGTGATGGATGATGGAACAGTTGTGTCTGATGTTGAACTTCCACCATGGGCCAAAACCCCAGAAGAATTTGTTCGCATAAACAGACTGGTAAGATGGCTATCTTCTATTGTCTGTCAAGTAACATTTGTCTTGCAAGATTCTGCTGGAATAGTTTGGATCTTTGCTTGCAATATATAGCTATTTATAGTTTATTTAGGACTAATCGTCTGAGAAAATGTTAGATTTACAAGTTTAGGAAGAAAAAAGGCGTATAGTATTGCTGAAAAAAGTTTGAGTGTGGTCGAAATACTCAGGAGAACTTATTTGTATGTCAGTTATTGGTTCTAAAAAGGTAATAAAATTATCACTTTACAGAAGACTTGAAAAGCTTGTTTAATCATATAAATATTTGTCACTCTGATTACTTAAATCTAATTTTAGGGTTATTTTTATTTTCATTATTGATTTAACTCCCAAAGGTCAGTGAATGCTTCAGGAATGAAGGTTTCATTTTAAATGTTTTGCCACCTCTTCAATTTATTCCATTGTTTTGATATTTCTCAAACCATTTTTTAGAAGAAAATAAAACTGAATTCTCCTTTGCATCCTTCATTCTCTAAACCTATGTTACTCTTTTCTTCACTGTTATGGAAAATCCTATTGTTAGCACTGCGTGTCTTCAGTGTGCCCTCTGGGCAGTTTAGTGAATTACAGAATAGATGTTACAGTGTCATTGTTGGTGCTTCAGCATATTCTCAAAGCTATTTCATTAGACTTTTCTCGAAACAGAAGGATTCTGCACTCAAAAATAAATGTTAGAGAAGTTTCTTTAGCGAATTTTGAAAAATAAGGCTGCACTTTTCATGTGGTACTCAGTTAACAGGGAAATACTGAATTAAGGAACGGAAACTCTCAAAAAATTTTCAGATATCAGACTTAGACTTGAAAATGTCCTGATATTTGTAAATTAGAAAGTGGGAGCTGAAAAAGTTCTGTCTTAGGCAGAACATCAGACCTCATATTCACAAAGTTACAGAATGCCGTACACTGCACGTTTATTGGTGACATGATGCCATCGTTTTCGGAAATGCTATTTGGCCTAGGTTTCTGCAGGCATTTGTAGGGTGCACCATCACAATCCCAAATTAAGTTAGGTAAATTTAGTGGTTTGCTTCATATAGAAGTATGTGCAAATTTTATTTAAACAAGGTATGAAATGCACTAACATTTAGCAGGACTACTTGGCAAAACATGTTCAAACACAACTTTGATCTTACAGTTGTGCTGATAGGTAGTAGGTTAGGGAGGAAGCCTGACACCTTCTTGAGCTTGGCATGTGTTGGTGATTCAGAATAACCCGAGAAATTAAAAGCTGAGTTCTTAAGCAGAGTTGTCAAAGGCAGCGCGTGGCCTTGATCTCTCACAACTGTGGTATTTTAGCTTTTGCATAAAATATAGTTCTCATTCTGTTAATTACGGATCTGGCTTTCCCCACTGTGAAGTTATTCTCCATCTCCTGCTTCCTCCTTTTCCAAGATTTTAGCTCTTAATTTTCTTTTCCTCATTTCTAGCAGTGGTGCCAGTTTTTTCTCACCCTCGCCTCTCTTTATGCTTGGACCTACCCTTCCCTCATTCTGCCATAATTTCCCAAAGCCTTTGCTACTAGTGTCTGCCTTTCTTGCAGCTTTCTTTGGTATCTCTCACTTATGCTGTATTCTCAGAATCAACTTCTACAGGAACATGCAGTTTTCAAGTATCAGATAATTGGACAGAACAGCAATTTTTGATGCCTTAAATTGATTACAAAAGTAAGAAATAATTTATGAAGTGACAGTATATTAAAGTGTCAAATGTCATCCCTTTTGGTGACACTGTGTCCCTGATACTATAATTCAGATACCAAGTTTTGGTCAGTCTGGTAGCATTAAATTTAAACCTCTGTGCAGTGATTTGTGTTAACTGCTCTGTGTGCCATAACTAACCTTATCATGGTGGTGCTGGTCCTGTTAATGCCGGTATGGATGATGCCTTCTGTAATCTGCCATTTTTGCAGCGGAATAAAACTGAGAAAATGACAAGAAAATATTAAATTGCTTTTTCTTATTAATACTTATTGGATTGGATACCATCAGCATCAAGTCAGCATTGCTTTATTTTTGAGTAGGTGCGTTTAGGAAGAATGCTTAAAGCTCAGTTCTTCGCTATCAAAAAAAGCTTGCTACAGTGTGGCATGGGCTGATTCATCCAGTTAATACTTCCTTACTGCTTCCTGGTTCAGACAAAATAGTGATTATAGTATTTTAAGTGCTCATTTTGTAAGCTATCACACACAGGTATTTTTTCCCTTTGCATTTTGGTTTACAGATCTTATATAATGATTTGAGCTCATGAAAGGCATACTGCTTTGATCTGTGACCTTTTTGTGGTGCTAATCGGGTTCCTGATATCATTATACCTTGCTCATTAATCATATTTCCTGCAGCCCGTCAGCCAGCCAGACAGCCCAAGCCGCCTTTTGCAGCCTTATGTTGGCAGGTTTCTGCTTTTCCAGATTATTACAGTGCGATACTTTGGCTTCTCATAACCAGACCCACATCAAGCTGTGTGCTACAATTAAAGTCAGATGGTCCTCAGGTTGAGCAGGGATATACTGTTGCAGCTGTCTGTCTTTCTGGAACAGACCAGCATGGAGAACAGATGATATGTAGGACAGTGCATAATAACAGCTTGTACCGTACTGGGTCAGTAGCAGGGGTTCAGAACATTAATTGACAGACTGATAGCTGATTTAAAAGTGATTCCCAACCTATTTTTAATTCTTTTAAGTATGTAGTTTAATTGGAATATATCGCTGCATGTCCTCCATGTTTGCTCTGAGAGAAAAAACATAGTGGTGTAGAATTAAAAAGGGTTTTGATTGATGGAATGTCATGATGAGTTAAGTGATAGCATCAGGATGTTATTCTAAGCATTACAAAGAAGTGTAAAATGCATGTATTGCTTCTACACGTAGGTGATACTTTGTATTAATTTGCAATAGCTCAATATTTTATAATATCACAAATCAGTGGGGGGGGTTAGGATATTTTTCTCTGAGACAGCCTACAGTTTGATGGAAAAGTCTATGGGATCTTACCATTCTGAAGACATATTACACATCTCTAAAGCTCTGCAGTATATTTATTGCCACAGCATAACTGCTAAGATATCTGAAAATATTTTCCAGTTTGCACAGATGCATTTGACAATAATTGTGTTATTGTATAATTCCATCAATTTTTATGCTTGTATGTGTGTAATAAGAATTACTGTATTAGCTTAATAAAAGTGAAAAGCCACAAACTTTTAAATAAGATAATAATTCCCCCCCCAAAAGCCAGAAAGATCCCAAATGCAACATACTATTGCATCCTTACTTTATTATTTCAAGTTATGATATCTTTAGGGCGTGAGTATGTATGTGAGCAAAGGGGAAAATGCTAACTTGTTCTGATGTGTAATGAAAAGAAAAATGCCCAACAATTTTTGGTTGTCCCATGCTTCCAAGAGACCTCGGGAAAAAAAAATGGGAAGTAAGCTGCAGAGGGAAGAGTATATGAGATAGATGTGCAGATGTTTGGATGCCGAAATCTTGCACAAAAGCTATAGCAGTAGTTGTCAGACGCTGAAATAGGAATAGTCTTTTAAACTTAGATTTTTCTGGGGTCTTTTGTTGGCTTCACAGTCTTTCTTGTGTTAACTGACCTCCTTTAGAATAGTTTTCTGGTTTAGAAATTTAAATTCACTTGTGGGGCTAGTGATAATAACTCATTAAAGATTATAGAAATTTTAAATGCCCTTCTGATCATGCATAACAAAGTAGACACGCAGAAAGACCAAGTGCAACCCAAGGAAAAATCCCACATTTCCTGCTGATAGTTAGGAAGAACTGAAAACCCCAATAAGGCAGTTCTGTTTGTTCTAAATATTAATGGGGTCTATTTTGTCCTGTATTTGAAAGTTGGATGTCTTAGTAGTTAAGAATTAATACAAAAGTATTAATCAACTTATAATAACTAAATTTCACGCAGCTCTGATGAGCCTCAGCTTTTTGAGAATTAGATTACTTCATTGGTAATAAAGTTGTTGAAGTCTGTCAAGGCAGCTTTCCACAATGTATCTGAATTTAAGTATTTTATTACTTTGTTGCCGAGTTAGTCCTTTCATGATTAGTGGTTTATCCATTTGATTCACTGCTGAGGAAAATGCAAGACAATTTAGAAAAGTGATGAAATTACTGTGCTGGATTGAAAGTTTTGAAATCCAATTTCCAAATAATGGAAAAATGATTGGAAGCTAGGATGTTTTCTGAAACAAATGAATTACTTAAATACTATACACAGAATTTATCCTGGCATGTTGAGTAAAATGGAGAGGAAGGGAAGGTGAGCCATTTATTTTAATGCAAGGTTTAGTGCAGCAAAATGAATCAGTATTAAGAACTACCAGTTGGTAGGAAAGATCTACATTGAGAATGAGAGGATCATTATTAGTAGGTATGGTATATTACTTTTTAGCTCAGGCTATTCCACTGGAAAACAGAGAAAAAGCAAAATTCCATGCCAACTACACATAAGCAGTACTTAGAAAGGCAGTTTTTTCTGTCTTCGCACTCTTCTGTCCATGGAAAATGAACAAATGAAAAAAAAAAAGTTGGTTTTAAGAACATTATGCTACTTCAATCTATTAAAACTTTATTAGACAAATAAAGATATTGAAGCAGCAGTTAAGGCAGTGCCTGTAACTTGGAATGTACTGGATATTTTGCATTATCTTGGAAAATATCTCTGGTATTTCTCCTGATTCTACAGTTGTGTATTTACAAAGTGTGGAAGCACTTGCTACAGCAAGTGCTGTAGAAAATCGTGTGGAGATGAACTGTGTGAATTGAGGTTCACAAATGCAGACTACTAGTAGTAGATTGCCAGATCATTAGTCATGTTGCTCTTAATAGCTTACTTGTTAAATATGTTAAAAAAATTGGAGAGCAGGAAAAAAAGCTAAAGTGAAAACTGAGCTAACCAGCAACATCAGAGTTATCTGTGCAGCGCCTACTTTGAAACTCCAGTTAGCGCAGGATTGGATGTATTCTTAAAAAGCTGGAATGCAGATTGCTCTGTGTACACTGCATGAAGAAGATGCTTCTGGCAATTTGAGTTGATCCAAAATGTTTACAGTATTTGAATGTAGAACAGAAAAGAATCAAAATCATAGCACTGTGAACTCTTTGCTCAACTTGGGCTCTTCTAGATGGTTCTGTTGGCGTGTTAGATATCTCTTCATCTGGAAGAGAGGTGATGGATCATGGTGAAAAAGGAGGAAAGTCTTGATAACAGTTCTTTCAAACTTTTTGCTTCATTAAATGTACATGCAATTGAAGTGTTACTTCCATTTGTATTTCTGATGTTTGGTGATTTATTTACACAATATCATCTGAAAGGAGGATATATAGTAACTCCACAAGCATTTTAATTTTTAGGTAAAAATCACTGACATAAATTTATAATAGAAAAAGTATGTTCAATAGTAATCTGTAATTGCTTTTCTTGGCAAATAGTTAAATTTCTATGCCATGTGTGTGTAATGTATTTAAAATAGGTATATATTTGAACATTACTACTAAGTGCATCTTAAAACACTATGCTGCATTCATTTTGTGTTGCTTTCAAGCTGTGATTATGGAAGATGGTTTGGGCAGGAGGTAAGGTTCCTCATATCACACTAAATAAACATATCCATTCATAGAAGTCTCAGAAACTTAACAGTCTAATCCAGAAAATTGTCACTGCTGTTATTCTTCATCAAAGTCATGTGTGAAAGGTCCAGTCTGCTGGTATATATGAAATACAGTATTCGTGTATTTAAAAGTTTGATATTGTTTAACACAGGTTTTTTTCCCGCTCTATGAAAACAGGGCAGTCCTGGGAAACACAGCAACTGTACCATGTAGGCACTTAACATGCAAAGAAGCACAGAAAGTCACTTAAACACTTGAACAAATGTAGGATGGTGTGTAAATTTAAGCAGCAGGATTCCCTCTTTCCTCAAAAAGTGTTTCCATAGAATCATAGAATCGTTAAGGTTGGAAAGGACCTCAAGATCATCTAGTTCCAACCCCCTTGTCAAGGGAAGGGACACCTCCCACTAAACCATGTAACCCAAGGTTCTGTCCAACCCAGCCTTGAACACCACCAGCGATGGAGCATTCACAACTTCCCTGGGCAACCCATTCCAGTGCCTCACC
>JASSUY010042634.1:0-10088 GCA_032466535.1 Forpus xanthops
ACCTCTTTGGTCAGTTTGGGTCAGGTGTCCTGTCTCTGCTCCCTCCCGGCTTCCCCTCCTCCCTGGCAGAGCATGAGACTCAGAAAGTCCTTGGTCAGAACAAACATTACTAAGCAGTAGCTAAAAACATCAGTGTTATCAGCACTGTTCCCAGGCCGAAAGTCAAAATCACAGCTCTGAACCAACTACTAAGGAGAAAAATGACTGCTACTGCTGAACCCAGGACAATACCCACCTTTTATTCCATACCATTCATGTAATGCTCACATCCCACATTTTCAATATACCATCAAATGTATATACCTACATGGAGAGAAAGAGAGAGAGAGAAAGAGAGAAAGAGAGAGAGAGAGAAAGAGAGAAAGAGAGAGAAAGAGAGAGAGAGAGAGAGAGAAAGAGAGATTGATAGATATATATCATCCGTTAGTGCATGGACCAATGCCTCTAAAGCTGCTGAGTCCATTCGGTCCATGATGTCAAGCTTTGTCTCTTCTAACAGTCTTTCAGAGCAGGAGAGGCTGTGTCAGTGTTCGCACTCATGAATAACCTGGGCAATAGTGTCCATTGCTAAGTCCACCCCTCGATCATGAGTGCATCTGTATGCTACATCGCTGCTCTGATGGCCTGAGGTGTCATGGGCCCACCAGGCTCAAAATAATTCAGCCTCCCCTTCAGCAGTTTCTGCAGCTTGTCACTGGGAACTCCTTACAGCTGCCTTCCATCTCCAACACTTCCAAAGTACTGGAGGGGCGTAGTGGACTAGATGCTTGCCCACACTGTCCCACACACCCTGCCACTCATGACTGTCCAGCCTTGGGGAAAATCTCTTGGTCATCCTACATCGTCATCTAACCCTAGGCAAGACCCACACCTTACTCTGCTTAACTTTTGGGACCAGACAAAATGGCCATGGGTAAAACACACTGTATGCATGCCAACATGCTGATCCCCATCACAATCAGCAGGCAGGTCTCAAGGGTACCCGAAGGCCATTCAAACCCTTCAGAACTCACAAATGAGGCTGCTGTACTAGTCACTGGGGCTGGTGTAATTGCTGTGCTTACTGGCTCTCCCACCACCCGCTGCTCTTTGAGTCCTGATCTTCCTCCTCTGCCTTGCTGGGAAGTGCTGCATGGTCTCCTGCATCCTCCTGGGGCTTGGGCTTGCACAGCTTTGCAGGCGGCTGCCAGGGAATCCTCTTGGCCCCTGCAGGGCTGGGGCTCGTGCGGTTCAGCTGCTCCAACATCTCCTGCTCAGCAGCCCCTGGGCTGGGCTTGGCAGTGGGGCTCAGGTCCTCTGCCACCTCCGGGAGCTCCTGGTCCCTGAGCCTGTGCTCCTGGGCCAGTTCGGCCGCCGGCGGCTCCCAGGGCCACCCCCCCTCTACTTCCCACAGCCTCACAGATGGAGGTGAGGATGAGGACCAGGATGGTGAAGAGCAGCCGGGCAGCCAGGTATAAGTCCACGTCAATCCCCTCTGCTTCCGGAGCCTGCCTGTATTAGAAGTCATTACCATGAAGTACAATGAAACAAAAACCTTAGCCCAAACCCCATACCTGATAAACACTAAGACAGCAAATAGTGGCGGTAAATAATGTACAACAGGCTAAAACCATGAACTCAAGAGAATCAAGAGCAACAACTTTGAGAGCCAATAAATCACCATTGCGATGAGTGACTATTAACCCTATCATCCCAACCCTTCGTGCCCCACGTTGTGCACCAAAAAGAACTGTCCTGGTTTAAGCAGTAACTCACAGTTTGCTCACTCACTCCCCCCTCTTTTTCCCCCCCACTCCGGGACGGATGGGAAGGAGAATCAAAAGAATACAACTCCCACAGATTGAGATAAGAACAGTTCGGTAACTAAGGTATAACACAAATAACTACTGCTACCACCAATAATAATAATGACAACGGAAGAGAATACAATCGCTTGCCACCCGATACCCAGCCCGACCCAGCAGTGAACCCCCCTCCTTTGGGTCCCTGTCCTCGTTTCTACATCCTGGGCATGACGTGCTGTGGTATGGAATACCTCTTTGATCAGTTTGGGTCAGGTGTCCTGTCTCTGCTCCCTCCCGGCTTTTCTTCCTCCCTGGCAGAGCATGAGACTCAGAAAGTCCTTGGTCAGACTGAACATTACTTAGCAGTAGCTAAAAACATCAGTGTTATCAGGCCGAAAGTCAAAACCACAGTGCTGCACCAGCTACTAAGAAAGAGAAAAATGACTGCTACTGCTGAACCTAGGATAGTTATGTTTATGGTGATTTTGGTTCATTGCACTTCACACCCCAAAACTTTCCTTGCACAAAGAACCCAGAAGCTCCAGCACCTCAAGAGGTTTTCCTGTTTAAGAAGGCCTTTTTGCAACAGGAAAACTCAAGGGTCTTGTGAATAAAGGATGGGTCCAGGAGCCACTAATCTCCCAGCTGCTACAGGAAAATAATCCTATTAATTTGAGAGCAGGCTTCACACATTCCTTCATACGCAATAAAATCAAATGCACACAGACCAATAGTTTCAGGGCATACAGTAACAGCAATGAAATTGTGAGACCTCAGAGTATTTTGTGCAGTTCTGGTGTTCTCAACATAAAAAGGACATGAAACTGTTGGAACAAGTCCAAAGGAGGGCCACGAGGATGATCAGGGGACTGGAGCACCTCCCCTATGAAGATAGGCTGAGAGAGTTGGGGCTGTTCAGCCTGGAGAAGAGAAGGCTGCTTGGAGACCTCAAAGCAGCCTTCCAGTATCTGAAGGGAGCCTACAAGCATGCTGGAGAGGGACTCTTCATGAGGGACTGTAGTGATAGGACAAAGGGTAATGGGTTCAAACTTAAAGAGGGTAAGTTTAGTTTGGATCTGAGGAAGAAATTCTTTACTGTAAGGGTGGTGAGGCACTGGAATAGGTTGATTTGCTCAAGGAGTTGTGAATGCTCCATTGCTGGCAGTGTGCAAGGCCAAGTCAGACAGAGCCTTGTGTGGCATGGTTTAGTGGGAGGTGTCCCTGCCCATGGCAGGGGAGTGGAACTAGATGATCTTGAGGTCCTTTCGAACCCTAACTATTCTATGATTCTACGGAAGTGCTGCAATACTCTCCTTCCCCCCCTGCCCTCCCAAATATTTACAATAGAAACAAGTACACATTTTTAGTCTGGTGAGAGAAATTCTTGGCAAGAGGCATGCTAAAAAAAAAAAAATGTATTTCAAAAACATGCATTGCAAATCTGTTCTTCACTATAAGCTTATAGAGCAAGCAGCAGGTTATACACAGACACATGAAGAAAGATTATTTTTCTAGGGTACCAAGTATCACAAATAAATAAATTCTCTTGATGCAAAAATAATTATCTTATTACAATGAGAAGTAATCTATTTCTTCCTAAACTGTTGTTTGAAATGAGATATTAAACACACAGAGATGACATTTTATCATTTCCCCCCAAATTTTAAGACTTGCAGAACTTTGACAAAGAGCAGAGAGTTCCTGGAAGGAGCGAGCAGAGAGATGCTGAATTGACATCAGTACTACTAAGGTTAAGCAGTCCTCTTACTTCAGCTTTTCTCACTCTCCAAAACTGTTTGGGGAAGGTTTATTTAAGGAAGAAATGCTTGCTGAAAGGTTCTCTATAAGTCATAAATGTTTCAAGAAATTTTGCCTTTTCAGGAAGTTGCCAGAGACAGCTGACATTATGTTGTGATCAGATGGATAAAGCTGGTGCTTAGACTCACAACACTATCCTAATTTTCAGTTTCTTCATCGTGTTAGAAGAAAAGTAAGCAATTCTGGCAGTTGAAGGTGATGTTTTTGCATCCTCTTACCTTGTCAAATGCAGTATGAGCTTTATGCATTGCCAGAAAAGAAACCTCATAGCAAAGTCAGTGGCACACCATGAGCTTCAGGAGATGGGTGGTTCTACACTAGTGGACACTTAACTTCCTGTTCAAGGACACCAAGCCTGAGTAAGTCACTGAACAGAACTTACCAAAAAACAGCAAGTTCTTTGCTTACATTCTGCAGCTGATTTAGAGAAGTTCGTTACTTTAGAAGTAGCTGGTCAGTTGGTGGAATTTCTCTGTTCAGAAAAGACAGTATGTGGCCCAAGATCAACAGCTACAGTATGTTCTTCCCTATTCAGCCATTGCAACATACATTTTGTGTGTTCCTCATTTTCCGAGTCCTCTCCAACAACTTCTATGTGCATCCCTCCACAGGAAGGCCTTTTTCAGGCCAAATAGGCAACACAAGATGAGATATACGGCTCCACAGTCCACTTAGCTTATCTGTGTCCATGCTATTGTAAGAACTAGGAACATCCGAATTGGTAAACTTTGTCCAGAGGAAATCCCGGACTTTCTCCTCAACTTCTTGCAAGGTGAGGCTCTTTCTCAGTGACTGTTCATCCAGAAGAACTGTCAGCAGAAGAGCCACATCCTTAAATGCTGCATTTTCATGGTCACAGTACTTGTAAAAGATTAAGGTGGAACCTGCAGGCAGTAACTCAAAACGATGCACCACTGCTACTTTCTTGCCTTCACTGAACCCAGAGCTGAGCTCTTTATCTACCTCCAGTTTGACAATGTCACTATCCAATACAGCTTTGTCTGCCCCATTAATTTTGATTGCAGTAGCATTCTGGGAGAAGGCAAAAGCATTGGCAATCTCATTACTTAAGCATCTCAGTGCTTTCTCAGCTTCTTGGCCAGCTGTGAACAGTAAGATAGCTGGCTCCAAACGCAGATGGGAAGCATTAAGATGTTTCTCAAGGAACTTGCGGGTCCTTTTCCACAGGTTGGGGTCCTGACTTTGGTAAGTGTTTTTTAGTTTATTCATCTGGGCTCGAAATGCTTGCAGAATTTCAGTATCTCTACGTGACAAAGTTGTATCTAGAAGACTTGGCATTCCACTCCACAGGACATAAAGCAATGGAATACAAATTAACAGAACCAGTAACAAAGTCCAGCTCTTGTGAAATCCACTCCGACATTCGCCATCACCTAGGGAAAGGAGGAGCAAACAGGACATGAAAGTAAGAGGGAATAGTAGAATTCAGTGAACTCATCATTCCACTCTCAAGCCACCGGTATAGCAGTTGAAGAGCATAAGGATGATCTACTTAAAGAACAACAACAACAAAAAGATCTTCAGCAACTTAAAATGAGACGTTTTTATTAGCACATTTCCAGATTTTCAGAAGAATGTCTGATTTCTCAGTCAAAGGAGTTCTTCAGAAAGTATATTCCATTTAATCAAATCCAAACTAAGAGCTTAAAACAGTTCTGAAAAAGGCCAATATTTTTTCCTACATTTAAGCTCTGCAGAAAAAAACCTATACAAAACTTGGCAACACCAGAATTGTTTCTGTGTTGTTTTTTCTCCTCTCCTTCACTTGGTGATGAAGCATACCAACCTCTCTGGAAACAAAAAAGAAGTGTATACTTTATGCTGCCTTTTCATATCCTAACTTCTATCAGGAGCAGCAACACAACTGTTAAATAAGAACATCACTAGGCCTACCTCAGTTTTAATCTTGCAACAAATCTTGTAAACACTAGAGAGGGAAGATCTTAAATTCAGATGGAAGTGCTACCTATTATAGAACACCTTTCCTTCATGCTAAAAACACAAGCCCTAGCAGGCAAGTCATCTGCCCTGGCAAAGACTCTCAGTTTGATAACAGCTACCAGGAATTAAAGCACTTGGACAGGCATGAAAATGGTTAAATGTAACATAAGCATGAAAGAGAATTGAAACAGAAGTCTTACTTTTGGTTGAAGGAAGTGAATGCTTCCCTGTACTGGACTGATCTTGAAATCTGCTTCTGCCTGTTAAGAGATTAAGAAAGGAACATGAGAAAAACACTAAGACAGCAATCATAACCAATATTCCAGTGCAAAATTCAGCATGGAGTTGAAATCATTAAACTGCACTGTTTTCAACAATAAGCTGTTCTTATTTATGCTTTACATACAAAATTCCATGAGGCTTACAGGAGCATTAACAAAGCACCCTTGGCACAGCACTTTGTTGAAGCAAACACAGTCCTGGTAAGTAGCAGCAAAGGCGAGGCTGTGACCTCATCCCAGGCAGGGCTGTATCAAGTATGGGTCTTTTTGTTCTTTTGTGCATCATTCACCCTCCTGTACTTAAGCAAGGCTAGTCTTGTACAAGGAAAATGTCATGTTCATCACTATTATTAGCCTGAGAAGACCCTTCAGCTGGCAGACCAACTCTCCACCCATGCTATTTGCCAAATGTCAGTTCTTAAGCCATCTTGACAAACCTACATAAAAAGCACAAGTACCCAACCTGTCACAAGTCACGCCCAAAGACTTTTAACTCTGGAAAAGTTATGCAAATAAAAACATGAGCATTTTGAGTACAAGAGACAAAATGGCAGAAGTTCAATAACCTGCCCTTCTCTGTATAAGGATCCCATGTCACAGGTTTCCTGATTTCACTCAAGAATTAGAGGAACAGAAAAAATGGAAGCTTAATTAATACATATTTGTAAAAATAACATAATGCAAGATATGCAGCATATATACCTCTGGTACTGGAAAGAAAACGTACCAGACAAGCAAGAATTCCCTGCAACAATACGTATTTCAAAGATACTTCACACATATGCAGCTACCACAGCATGAGCTTCCCTTCTGGAAGGCACTGTGACTTTCAAAAAACAAAGCCCTAACAGCCCACCCAGGTTCTCCGCATTGAATTCTAATTTACAAGACTTTATCTGAATTTGTCCAGGATAGAAACAAGCAATGAGACAGAAACCAAACAACCAATCAACCAACAAAAAAAAAAAAAAAAACCACCCAAAAAAAAAAAAACCACCCCAAAACAAAACAAAAAGAAAAACAAAAAAACCACAACTGGGTCATTTTCTGTGGTCAGCAAGTTGAATAATCTCATAGAAGGGCTCTGGCTCTGGAATGTGCTGCCTTCTCCAGCTTCCATTTGGATCTGCTTCCTGGGTTCCTCTCTATCTTCCCAGATAGTGTCCCCCAGGGCATGAGAAAAACCATAAGGAGAGGAAAGGAAAGAATTCTGTACCTTTCACTTAATTACAGGGAAGGACTTTTCAACTTACTCGCTGACACTGTTGAGCATGTCTCTTGTTTCTTCTCCAGGAAGTCAGCCTTTCTTTCTGAAAACAAAGAAACTGGTTGTCACATCACAGGTCAGAGTAAGATAGACAGGCCATACATGCACTTAGCTCTTTCTATGAAATCTTCCAAGGTTATTAGGGAAGAAGCATACACTATGCTGCCAAACCAAGTCTGCACCATGACAGCTCTTGGAACCCTCTGTAGATGGAGAAAACTACTATTGTCTAAGAGAAAAAACTTAATCTGGCCCTTCATCCTGCTTTTCCCTGTATGACACAAAAATACTCTTGTTTTTTTTTCTTTGAAAAAGTAATGACGCTATAATGATAAAGTGCAAAGGTTGGGAAATTAGCAGCTTTAATGATTGCTAATGGAGGGTACTGCATTTGTCACTTTGAAAAACAAAGCTTCTTAGCAGGAGAGAAAACCAAAAATAAACAGTGTAAAGCTATCACCTTAACAACACTGCTTTCAGACCCAGAGTGACTTCAGCAAAAACAGGCATGTTCTTAGCTGTTTGAGCAAAATGCCTGTGTGTGCTACTGGGAAACAGCGGGCTGACACAGATGTCTTCTTGTGCTCATCTCAGCTACCTGGGTTCATGTCTTCATTTTGTCAGTCTACACTCACAATTGCTTTCAGTGCTCTCCCATAAACACTGTGTGATTAGGACTGTTACTGACCAAATGAATGCAAACTATTACCTCACTCTGTGACTAGTTACCAGCTCTCCTACATAACCTTTACATAGCGTACACATACAGGTGGTATTCAAACCACCTTTAGTAACATAACTACTTTCTGCTGGGCTAAAAAGTATCCCTTATTTCCTTCTTCACTGTATTTCCCTATTGCTTCTGTGAAACACACTCAGAAAAGTCTCTTGAGCAGTGAACAGAAAAAGTACTCTCTCACTTCATATTCACTTGGTATACCCCGTTTCTCCCTGCTAAAGTCAGAAGTAACTCATCTTTTTTAAAAACAGATTTTTTTTGCTTTGCCCAAGGTAATTAAAGATCCACTCTCATAACAGTTTTTGAAGGAGATATGGTATTACCCATCTTTTTTATTCTACTTTTTAAAAAACAAACAGATATATTTATCTAAGTTTAAAGCTGTGCTCCCCCTTTCAGTAACAGAACTGAAAGCATGTCATTTAAGTGCATTTAAGCAATCACTTGTTACATCATGGAAAAGATACTGACAGAACTATCAGTTTTGATAAAGTTATTACCTTTTAACGGTGTATAAAGGTTTGGTTGATGCCCAGCTGGTATCTCGGGTTCGTTACTGTCATAAGCCTTTGCTTTTTCCTTTGTTGGATTCTCTGGAGGACAGTAAATTGAAGGACTGCCTAACAGAAGGCAAAAAAAGAAAATATAAAAAGATTGATATAGGTGCGCCATCATTTGTGCTCATAACATCACGAAACACAAAGACCAAGACACAGTTGCAGAATGTACATGATCTAAATCAAGTGATTTTCAAGTTGCGATCTCCCAAGATTTACTTACTTAAAATGTAACCAAAAGCAACTAAGACTTGAAAAGCTTATGCACTGTATTGAATTGAATGAATACAATTAATTGAATTCACTACATCAATACAGGGTGGGGGGATTTTTTATCTTCTATTTATTTTTTAATTTTTATTTTTTAGCTTAAAAAATTGTTGAAATTTTTTGGCTTAAAAATTGTTGAAAGCAAGCCAGATATGAAGACACTAAATGCTGAGAACCAAAAAATGCCTTACTCTAAAGGGAATCAGTGCAAACTAGTAAATACACAAGCATGGGTGTAAAGAGAATTTTTCCCATAGCTTTGGGCAAACAACTTACAAACAATTAGTTGTGCCATCTTCCAGAGCATTGGGCAGAGAGAGAAGCAAATAGAGAACATAAGTCCCCTTTTTAAGTAGTTCAAGCTATTCTTTAGTTAGGTCTCCTTCTCTCTTTTTCATTAACCATAATGGCAATCTAGGGGACCTATAATTTAAGCCCCTCATGTAGCTGAGAAGAATCTAAACCAATGTCTCTAGATTGTTTGCCAAATTACACAGCCATTCAGATGCTGAAACTTAGTTAATGTTAACTAAGTTAAAGTAGTTAATTAACTACAAAGAATAAAGGCCTGGAAGATGGCAGGAGTCACAGAGCAAAGGTCAGGGCTGGAAGGCCAGTCAAAAGCCTAACACCAGGAGATGTTTGAAAGGATAAAGTGCAACCACACAGTTGCCCAGAATCCAGGTGGGGACAAATAGTTTGGGATATGGAATGAAAGCTGTAAAACAGCTGTGGAACAGAGACCATGTCACAGTGATCATGAAGGGCATAAGCAGAGGAAACTGCAAAGGGAATAAAACAATTAGGAAGACTTTTTCTCCTTGACATTCACACTGGGCCTTCTTTTTCTTTTAATAGTTCTGGGTACTCCCAGGGTTTAAAAGATTTCTGTAACTCTTTTACTCCATGTGTGAGGGCAACAGGCTGCCACCTAGTGTTTATTAATTTTACTTCAAGAAACAAAACCATAGCCTTTTTCTAGTATGTTGTGGCAGCTTTAGCACGCCAGGGTATACAAAGCAAAAAAAGGAGGAAAAAACCCAAACCAAACCCACAAATATGAACAAGTGAGAAAATTGCAAGTTTTAAGCAAAGTTGGAGAGATATCAATTTGATAGGTGGACCACTCGGTGGATAAAGAACTGGCTGGATGTCCACATGCAAAGAGTTGTGGTCAATGGTTCAATGTCCAGCTGGAGACCAGTAACGAGTGGTGTCCCTCAGGGATCAGTGTTGGGACTGGTCTTGTTCAACATCGTTGCCAGTGACATAGACAGTGGGATTGAGTGCGCCCTCAGCAAGTTTGTTGATGACACCAAGCTCTGTGGATCCATTGATATGTTGGAGGGAAGGAATGCCATCCAGAGGGACCTTGACACACTTGTGAGGTGGGCTGATGCCAACCTCATG
>JASSUY010042636.1:0-57926 GCA_032466535.1 Forpus xanthops
ACATGCTGTGGTATGGAATACCTCTTTGGTCAGTTTGGATCAGGTGCCCTGTCTCTGCTTTTGCCTGGCTTCCCCCCCTCCCTGGCAGAGCATAAGGCTCAGAAAGTCCTTGGCCAGCCTAAACACTCTAAGCCACAACTATGAACACTGGCGTTATCAGCACTGTTCCCAAGCCGAAAATCCAAAACACAGTGCTGCACTAGCCACTATGAAAACCAAAAAATGACTGCTGCCGCTGAACCCATGACAGCACCTAAGCATCAATGTCGGAAGTCAAAGTAACAATGTGGCAGAATTTGCTATGATTAATTCTGGTTTGTTCCATCAGTTTTTTACATCACATGTGTTTGAAGAAAAAAATCATCCATACTTCCTTGAATTCCCTTTAGTATGAGGACTTGAAGTTCTTATTCATCTAACCCTCACTGCTTGTACTTTGCAAAATCTGAGCTATCACCTTCAACACTGATGGAACTCTCTGATCCAGTGCTATCCCTGCTGATACAACAGAACAGTCATCACTGCAGGAACTCTTCCCAGTCTCTGTTCCTCTAGAAAGGCCTCTCATGTTGCCTCCTGATCAGTGTAGTGCTTCAAATACATACTCACCCAGCGTGGCTGCCTCCATGGCCTGTTCTCCCTCTGTATAAAACCGTAAGAACAGATAAAGCTTTCTGATTTGAGGATGTGCAAAGAATAAGCTCAAAGAACATCAGCATCTTTCAAGCAGAACCAGCAACTGCTGTGCCCTGAGTATTTCGAATAGCACAGACTAGCAAGAGAGACTTAAAAAGTATGCTGACTTTGTTCTCCTCTTTTGAAGCATTTGCACAGGGAATATTTATGTCAGTGGAATCCAATCCAAGATATGTTAAGACAGTGTCCAATGGTGGGTTGTGAAAACTGACAGTCACTTTAAAGATACTTCAGCAAATTTCTGAAATTCTGATGAATTTTCTGATACTTAGCAAACAGAAGGGTGAGCTAGTGCAGTGGACTGACCTCGGCTGGATGCCAGGCTACCACCACAAAGATGCTCTGTCACTGCTCTTCCTCAATTGGACATGGGAGGGAGAAAAAAATGTAATGAAAACCTTGTGGGCTGAGACAAGGACAGGGAGAGATCATTCACCAGTTGTTGTCATGGGCAAAACAGACTTGACTGGGGAGAAAAACATTTATTACAAACCAAATCAGATTACGATAATGAGAAAAATCCCAAATCTTGAAACACCTTTTCCCCACCATTCCCTTCTGCTTGGACTTAACTGTACTCCCAAATTCTCTACCTCCTTCCCCCTCAGCAGTACAGGGGATTGGGAAATGGGAGTTGTGGTCAGTTCATCAGAGGTTGTTTCTGTCGCTCCTTCCTCCTCAAGAGGAGGACTCCTCACACTCTTCCCCTGCTCCAGCATGGGGTCCTTCACACAGGAGACAGTTCTGTATGAACTGCTCCACTGCGAGTCCTTCCCACAGGCTGCAGTTTATGAAATACTCCAGGGTGGGTCCCTTCCACAGGGTCACAAGTCCTGCCAGCGAACTTGCTCCAGCATGGGCTCCTCTCTCCATGGGCCACAGCTCTCGCCAGGAGTCTGCTCCAGCACAGGCTTTCCACGGGGCCACAGCCTCCTTCAGACATCCCCCTGCTGTTAAACGGGGCTCTCCAAGAGCTGCAGATATATATGTGCTCCAGGGTAGAACCTCGGTGGGCTGCAGAGGCACAGCCTGCCTCCCCATGGTCTGCACCACAGATGCCTGGAGCACCTCCTCCTCTCCTTCTGCACTGACCTGGGGGTTGGCAGAAGTGTTTTTCTCACATATGCTCACTCTCCTCTCCAGCTATGGTTCGACAGGTTTGGGTCTTTTTTCCCCTTTTTTTCTTAAATGTGTTATGCCACAGGCACTGCCATTGTTGCTGATGGCTCAGCCTTAGCCAGCAGCAGGTCTGTCTTGGAGCTGGCTGACACTGGCCCTATTGGACAGAAGCTTCCAGGACCTTCTCACAGAAACCACCCCCCTTATAACCCCCTTGCTACCGAAACCTTGCCATGCAAACAAACCAAATAACACTAGGTAGAAGGTTATCATCTTCTCTAGCAGAGGATGTCACCTATGACCATTCTGTGATTCTGTGTTTATGGTTTTGTCAGAGTGCTTGCCAGAAGGATCCAGTACTGCATGCCTATTCAGATATGCAATCACCTGAATCCTAATGTGTTTCAACAGATTTTTTTTTAGAGAAAACAGAATTCAAGACAACCTAATCCAACCTTTGGCACAAAGGACACTGGTAAAATAAAATCACTAGTATCTATTGGCAGCTTCACTTTCACTGCTTCAATCTCTCCACATGATTTCCAAGACAGAGTGCATTATGCATTAAGAGGAAGAAGGCTAAAAGGGTTTTTTTCCAAGGTTATTTCTCTTCTTTATTTTCTAGTCTTGGCAAGGCTACAGCATTAATTGCCAGTTTTTATCTTCCACCCTGCTGAGATAAACTTTTAATCTTTTAATGTGGGAAAACCAGAAGAACCTATTACTTCCTGATTAAGGACATTTGAATGGATTTTTTTGTGTTAAAAGCTTAATTACTTAAAATAACTGAAGACTATCCTTGAAGATTTTAAGACATTCTGGGGAGACACCGAAACAATCACTAAAGTTTCAAATAAAACATGGTAAAGCAGAATTCTAAGCAGGTATCTGCAGCTATTGCTTAAATTGGTAGTTGCAGACTAAACTTAGCTCAAAAGATTATTGTAGATACATAGTCTAACTGTATTTCTTAAAGTAGATTGTTGCTCTTTGAAAATGGTACTGAAATCGTATAAGGTTGCATCACAAATAAATCCAGTGCCTTCTGGTTGTCATTTCAATATAGCTCATTAGAAAATTTTATTAATAACTTCATATGATGGTTGAATTTCCCATCCATTAGAAGATGATGAATCTTAATGTAATGTCGCAAAAGAAAACACAAGGAGTCTCACAGTGTTACACAGGGCATGTTAAGAGATCTGGAAGCTAAAAATGCACACCTAGATTCAATACCATTTACTGTAGTATCATACACAAGCTTTACGCACACTTTGAAAGAGCTACAATCTCTTGGACTGCAGTTGCATTCTGTTTTTTTATCTTTGGAGAAAAATAGAGCTGGATTTATTCACTGTTTTTAAATCAGGATGACAGGGTATGAGGATTTTCTGTCAGTGACATCACTGAAGTCTATGGATTTTACAGAATTATTCAAGTATTTGTTACATAATTTTCATTATAATGTCTTTTCTAGTAAGTAAAAGCCACTTCTGATTGGAATAAAATCCAATTATTTTTATCATGTCAGAATTTCTGTAGCAAGATTATCAAATATGTGATAATGCCCCTAAAAACTTATATATTTTCAAATGGTAGTTGTCAGTTTAGGATATTTGACTTCCATAGTATTTGTTTCTTCCTACTGAGGTCCATTTTATTCCTATATAATTAGGAAATACAGTTTCCCAGCAAAGCAAATCATGGCATGAATTATTTGAAGAATGCTGATAAACTTTCCACTGCAGACAGAACTGCATGCTATTTGTGGTAACACACATCACCAGTCAAAAATAGATTTTAGATTTTAAACAGAATGCATCTTAATGAATTTAACTACTGAACTCTATCAAATATGAAAAAAATTATTCTTTGATAAGGATTTAAAAAAAGTACTTCCATATTAAGCATTTTGAGACTGACTGTCAATCTCGGCACAAATTCTAACACTACATTCAAGAATACTCTACCTTTAATGAAAATCTGAATACTGAAAACCATCTGACAATTCCAGTAATGAACTTTTTAGGTCTCATGGCCCAAAGGTCTCTGTCTAGCAAGTATATTCAGCTTAGACTAGTACTCAACATCAGGATTATATCTACCCTAAAACACAAATGCTTTTTTTAAAATATAAACACAGGCTACTGAACGGAAAGCTTACCTTTTAAATACTCCAGTTATTGTGCTCATTTGAACCAAGAAACTCAGATTCAGTGCCCATTCAATGCATATGTAAGTCAACCTAAAACTGTGACCCCTAAGCTGCATGGGGCATGTGGACTCTGTCATGGAGTTTGTGCTATTATAAAAATCAAATTAGGATTTTTCAAATTCCTTTTCAATGGAGAAAGTACTCTGTGCCTTATTGTTAAAGTGCTCATTTACAAACAGACCACAATTTTAATGACCAGTTCAGAATATTAAAAAGCTGTAAGCATTTATATTCAGCAGAATATTCTAAAAAGCAAAGTGAATAAAGATTACTGTCAAGCTCTGTGAACTTCTTTAGAAGGTGTATAGTGGCTTTCTAGATGGTCACTCTGAAGAGTGAGTCTCTCAGGAAGTCTTAACTTATGGTAACTAGTTTAGCCCTATACCGTAAGCACTGAAAGTGTAAATAAAGCAGTTAAATTCAGACTTTCAGAATTGTCTGTTTGGGGTAAGTGATTGCTAGAGTGTCTTCTAAGAGGTGTTACAGGACTGGGAAATTAGGGACAAAATGGGGGGAACATCTTCTCTACTTTCCTTCTATCCTTTAAAAGGAAGATATGCTCATACCTGGTAAAGTGGGAGAAGCAGAGAATTATTATTTACCTGAAAAAAGTATGGTGTTCCACACAAACCTTCCATAACCTTTTAGCAGCTCGATGGTTTGGCAGTTTGAACCCAATAGTGCTCTCAAACTGTTCTGTCTGGAAAGAATCCACAAATAAATTAACCCATTTCCTTAAGCTAGCTTTTAACTAGCAGGTAGAGTTTAGACAGTTCCATTACTGTAACAAGCTCTTAATCTCCTTTCATAAGACTTCATAAGATTTAGAAATAATAAAAAAATAATCAAAATTTTCAGACTTTTAATAAAATTATGCTTGGGGAGTTAGCCATGATAGGTGATCACATTACCACTTCCTAACCAAACTAATGTCTTTTGTTCAAAAAACCAATAATGCTTTAGTGCTCCTTGCTCATTTTCTGACTAGTTGCTTGATGTACTTACTTTTAAACTGCATGAAGTAATTGCACTGCAGGTTGTGCTGCACATTTCCCTTGGATTTAATAAATGTCTGAAATCCATAGCGCAGTGTAAAACTCACCTAAGCTGTTTCACTATATAACTATATGTTTGAAATTTCTCAGCAAACTATGGCATCTATGTACCACAGTGAGTACAAGAACAATACATCCGTGTTCCAAAACTTATAAAACTACAATGTTATTATTGTATTATTGGTATTTAGACTTCTCTTTTTTTTTTTTATTCACACAGTAAAAGTTACCTTAAACATTTTAGAATATAATCTAAAAACGCATTACAGTTTTTGACATTTCGTTAAATATCAGTTAAATGTGTTCAGAACGTATCCCCCTCCCCTCCTTCAACTCTCATAAACTTAGGCAGCTATCTAAAAAGAAAGTTGAACCCACCATTTCCATAGTAGCTAACAGACAAAATTATAACCTCCTACAGAAAACTCAGGCCTTTAGTGACAGCCATAAACTAGGTGTGCTGACATTTAGTGAACAATTATACCCAAAGAGGAAGAGAAGCTGGCTCTCTCCCAGGACTGCAAGTTTGTATAAACACTCAGGACATGGCCATCATAACAAGCTTTTGCTGTAAAAAATTGAAAAATAAGAAAAAAATTACAAGATGGCATCTATTAACCAAAGAAAATTGCTTTTCTTCTTGGTTTGCTTTTAGTGATCCAGACAAGTGTCTAATACTTTTTGTGTAGAACACAAAAAGGAAAATAAAAATGCTCTTAAGCTCTGCTCAAATCCAACAAAAGTGTCTGAGAACATCTGAGAAAAAAAATAGGATGTCTTCTTGTTACTAGGTAGAAATGATCTCACAAAGGAAACGGGATAGAAAGGTGCTACTTACTTCTGCTGGCCTGACTTTGATGTAGAAATTACTTCTTTTATAAGAAATCTTAAGAATTTTTGGCCAAGCAAAGCGGTTAATCCGGAGTCTGTCTTTGTAAATGAGCAGGCCATTAGCACATACACCCAGCATGATATCCACACCTTCAGAATCCTACCACATATGAGACAATTTCATAAAAATCAGTTTAATAACATTCCAAACAAGTAATGATTGCTAGCATACCTTGAGAGAATAATGCAACTGGAATTTACTTCATGTTAAAACCTGACAGACTGCAACAATGAGATTATTAAAGCAGAAATTGCCAGCTATATATATTTTATAGGAAAAGCTTTGGCTCTCATATGCCACTGTATATGCCACGTTTCTGGGAAATTCTTCAATATTCTGACGAAATGGACTAAGTTAACAATTTAAAAGCAGGAAAAAGTATGGTGGATGGGCTACCAGTAATTTCAACAAATATTAAAAGAAGACTTAAAACAACTTAAAACAGTGAGTGAAAGTCTGAAAAAGTTGATGATCATGGTGATAGTCACCTACTATTCCAGTGAAGATACGGGAAGTAATGGATAGGTGGTTGAAAATATCAACATAATCATTTCAAAGTACTGCTGGTACACAACACAGCAGAATCTCATGTCCTCACCAATAACAAATCAACTACATCAAATGCCAGCACTGTCATTAAGAATTTATTTCACTGGGCATAACTAACGCTGCAAGTGGTTCCTGGCAAACAGCAGTTCTAATGCCTGTAGGTATCTTCACTCCAGCAAAAGAAAGCTTCAATAAAACTCTGAAAATCTAAGTTCCTTTAAACACTACATACCAACAGAACTGCCTGCTGCACTTGTATTTAAAAAAATGAATAAATGTTACATAGTTGATTGTACAGGAATAAAAATTGATGTCTATTTGCTTCAAGTGCTTCTAATGAGAACACAGGAAAAAAGGTCTACAGAAATGAAACAACTGAAAAAATGTTTTGCCAGTACATTAAAGTCTTTTCTTCTCTTTCTTGTTTTTTGATTTTAATGTAGGAGTGATATGCTCAGAACACATTCATTTTCCTAATAGTTTGAGGCTCTGGATTTGTGCAAGGGAGTGGGAAGGGGTCGGGTAACTTGGTTCTTCCCAGAAGAGTGGAAAAAGCATCAAAAACCACACTCCTCCACCCACCCCGATTTTAACTCTCATGGTATTACTGAAACAATTACATATTCTTTTAGGCTTTATTTTATGGCCCTACGTCCCCTTGGCAACAAAAATCTGACATTTTTAATATATTTATCCACTTTCATAAATATTATTTCTAAGCTGCACATACATCATGCATTAAGTGAGCTTAGATTTAAAATAAATTCTAAGTACATTAAAGCTGTAGACTCTAAATTATCATGACCAATAGATAAAATGCTTATACCTAAAAACTGGGAGTATGACATTTTTTAGAAGATAGATATATACTATGTTCTTTAATACTAAGCATGTCTGTCCAAAAACAGAACAAACCCAAACCAATCCCCAGTACCTTGGCATGGTGTAAATCCACTCCATACATAGAGAGTCTCTTTGCATTTTCTAGGAACTGGGAATCCGCCTGTGCTGGAGTTAAGCCCCTAAAACCATTGAATAAACCTTGAGTTTATTGACAAAAAAGAACTGAGAATCAAAACTGAGTGGAATCCTGGAATTCAGATACATAGAAAAACCTCAGCTTGTAAAAGCATTTTGGCCCTAATGAGAAAGTGTTCTTTTAAAGCATATTATATTTCTTGAATTGAGATATCCACCTTTACTCTTTCAAAATAGTCTAGGCTCTATGTTGCTTAAACTAATTCATATGCTCAGATAAAAATATTTTCTCTAAAAGTTCTCTTTGCAGATCTTGCTGAAGCTACGACTTTAAAACCCAACTTTTTAAACACGTGGAAGAGGCTCCAGTAACATAGAAAAGTATTTCCAAAGTAAGAGTAACTTCAGCTTAGCAGTTTTACACATACTTTTAAAAGATGGACATAAACATGACAAAGCATAATGATTTAATTTAATCCCACTGAATCTGACACACCTGTGTGTTTTGTGTAACTCAGCTACTTTCTCTTCCATTTCTTGAGTCTGATTGGGTGCGAACTGGAATTCACTGATATAGTCACTGGCGTGCTCCTCTGGGTCATGATCACCCAGTTCAGCCTGCAGGGTATATGAGCCAAGGAGGGTGTGAGTCACAAAAGAACATGGCAGTCGACCAGAAGCAATATCCTGACGAAGCTGTAGGCACAAGAAATACCTGCAAGATAAAAGAAAGGGGGGGGGTGTGTAATTAAACAAACAAAACCAAGAACAAAGTGTTACTAATGGTAGGCTTATGAGATATGACAGAATTTATTGAGATGCATGTAATCACATATTTTAAATTAAATCAATGCATTAATAATTCATTACCCCTTACATAATTTGAGTATTACTATCACACAGTAAATTTCACTTAATTTTTAACAGTTGATATGACTTTCATAAATAATGTGAAAAGTAGGAAAAATTCTGATTTTTGGTATAAATGAATGAAAAACTTTATCTAGCTTGTAACAAAAGAGGGCTTAGAACTCCTTCATTTCACACTGTAGCCTGCAGGTATCTAATATTTAAGAAAAAAACCTATTTGACATTTCCCTTTGGCTTTAATATTTTAACTTTTATATCCCTTGCAGTTCATGAACTAATCATGTAATACAGAAATCTGGTTTAGTACTGAAATCATAATTGCCTGCTTTAAATGTATGTATTAGAACTTAGCATTTCAGGTACTGCATACAGACTTTAACCAAATTTAACAAGTTAACAATCAGCAGATAATCCTACCCTAGCACAGGGGTTGTAGTGATAATGATAAAGAGGAATAGTTTTAAACTGAAAGAGGGTAGATTCAGATTAGATACTAGGAAGAAATTCTTCACTGTGAGGAATGCGAGGCACTGGAACAGGTTGCCCAGAGAAGTTGATGCCCCATCCCTGGCGGTTTTCAAGGCCAGATTGGATGGGGCTTTGAGCAACCTGTTCTAGTGGAAGGTGTCCTTGCCTGTGGCAGGGTTTGGAACTAGATGATCTCTAAGGTCCTTTTAACCCAAACAATTTTATGATTCTAATGATTCTATTTAGTGCGTATGTATAAAACTAGCTTTTCACCAGCCTAGGTTATTGCTGAAGCTCCGTGGATCCCTTGAGCTTTGTTCTTAATATCAATACCCCACACCCTTGTTTGCTTTATAACAAAGCAGCAGCCCAATAATAAACCACTGGCTTTTTTCCATAAAAGATCATTTGCATCTTATTTCCTGCCCAAATCATATTCCAATTTACCATTAAATTCTTTCTCAGGTTTCTTGCTGAATTTTTCACTTTGCCTTTGTCAACCTTGTTCAAAAGAAGTTGATGTAAAAACATTTACAGTATTCTAAAGTAACAGCCAAACCTCTTCAGGCATCCAGAAACTAAAATAAATTTTACATGGCCTTCAAATTAGACTAACAGACATTTTTTAGTTTGAAATTAGGAACTATACATACCTAGTGATGTCTTCAGTCAGCTGTGAAGGATCAGGGGGATAAAACTTCACATTGAAGGTGAATATCCAAGGTAAACCTAAACATGGAAAATGCTGGATTGTTAATCTCAAACAAGAGGAAGAAAGCAAAGAAGCCTTAATGAAAAATGTTAGGCAGTCATATGAATCTTAGACCACTGAATCCTGAGTAAAGTTTTTTTCTTCCTTTTACGACATATTAGTAAGAAGTATAGAATATTTTCATTCTCAGATAGTAACTCGTATACGGAGACAGTGAAAGATTAGCACATTAAAATAATTTTTAAATAAAGTTTTACAGTAAATTATGTAAACAGCAGAAAACATTTTAATTTTGAAAACTACCATAATATAATTAACACTTTTAAAATATTCTGCTCTCAGAGACACCTGCACTGAATTTGTGTTTAGTTCCAGCTCCTCAAAGGCTAACAGTGTCCCCCTGTTTTAACTGTTAGTTTGAGAGACTGTACAACAACTATGAACATGAGGTGTCAAAATGAGTTCTGCACTGTATACACAAAGGCAAATAAATTATTCATATTCATACAGTATGGAAAGAGAACAAAAAAATATTAGCCATTCATCCTTTAAAATAATTTTTGAGAAACTATACCTTTAGCAACTATAATAACAATGATATTCTAAGTTCAAATTCTCATGGATTAGGATTGGCAACACCACATGCAATTTTTAAGCAAAAGCATTCTTAAAACTAGATTAATAATTTGACAAATCATAAAACAATACCTTTAGTCACAGCTTTAATTTTAAGTAAATCTTTAAGATTTGAAAGCTGAAGTCACTCATCAATAATTAAAATACATTCTCGGAATGTTACTCTACCAGTATTGTAACACTATGTGCAAGACGAATAAATTCATTGGAAAGTATTAACAGCTTGACAAAAAGTAGAACTTTGGTAATTCAAACAGATTTTAAGATACAGATGTAATTGAAAATCACAAACTAGGAGTCTAGGAGTAGAATTTAATAGTTTGGTTTTGCACACTGCTTGAAAGCAAGGGCAGTTGAGCTTTAATGTCTCTTACCAAAGTTACATTAAAATGTAGGGCTGTTAAAAACTATGAATAAATATAAGAAAACCAAACCAGAAAAAGGCCACAAAGATGATCAGAGGGATGGAGCACCTCTCCTGCAAAGACAGGTTAAGAGAGACGGGGTTGTTCTGTCTGGAGAAGAAAAAGCTCAGGGAAGACCTTAGTGCAGCCTTCCAGTACCTAAAGGGGGACTACAAGAAAGCTGGAGATGGACTTCTTACACAGGCTTGTAGTAACAGGACAAGGCAAATGGATTTAACTGAAACAGGGCAGATTTAGGTTAGATATTAGGAAGAAGGTCTTGATGCACTATGGGGGTTGTGAGGCACTGACACAGGTTGCCCAGAGAAGCTGTGGCTGCCCCATCCCTGGCAGTGTTCAAGGCCAGGTTGGATGGCACCTTGAGAAACCTGTCCGAGTGGAAGGTGTCCCTGCTGATGGCAGGGGAGTTGGAACTGGATGACTTTTAAAAGTCTCTTCCAGACCAAATCATTCCGTGATTCTGTGAGAAAATAATCATCAAAACAATTCAGTAGCCATTTTTGTCTTTTTCTCGCCCCTTTTCTCCTAAATGCAAATAGTATTTTGGTGAAAGGTCTCACAGAAATAATCTTTGGTAATAAGTTAATAATTCTATAAAGCTTGTTAATGATGAATTCTGGACAGTAAACCATTTTAAATATCTGTGCTACACAGATAAACCATGCTTTGAAAAACACATTTTTTAACAACAGAAAAACCCCACTGAAATGCCATTTCCAGCATAATTACAGAAGAGTGCCGACATTTTGGTTTAAGCTTATTTCCTTTAAAAAAAAATCCCCTTTTAAAATTTCACACCTGCTAAAGGTGAAGAAATACTTTGTGTCAGTATTTCTAATTAAGTCTTTCAACAGTTCAAAAAATTATTTCAGATTTTCAAACATAGCACATTTCTCCTTATGTGTGAACCTCTTTCCCCACCTAGCCCCAATCACTACTTCCAGTAGAGAGCTAGGAGTTTTAGCGCATCTTAATGCTCCCAGTTATCAATTATTTGTTAGAATATTGATTACTTTGCTTATAAAATAAGCCAGGACTCCTTAAATGAAAAAAAATAATTTATTAGATGAACATATAGTGTTGAATTAGGTAAAACATGCCTCATTGCATCATCTACTGCAATGCCATGTATGACAGAATTAGGACAAAGATATCTTTAAAAAAAAGTCTAACACTAGTTAATACATCTAGGATCATGAACAGAATTAAATCTGGCATAGATTAGTCCACTTCTATCATTTATCTCCCAGGCATTTTCATCATTTAATGAAAAACTGCTGCTAAGGAACAAGCCAAACTGATGAAGATAAGCAACTAGGCCAAAATATCTAAGCAAAACAGTTCAGGAAGCGTCATCTTAACAGGACAGTGGACGGGGAGGAACGGATGAAAGATGTGTCCTTCTGTACAGATACTAAACCAGGTGTCGAGTTTTCCTGGCATGAAACAGTATTTCCTACTTGGAAGCAATTTTTCCTCATCTAAAACTTGCAATTAAACTAGTCACAGATGAACTCCTGCTTAACATATTTCTCTATCTTGTCAGTATTTCTAGTTACCTTTCAGAAAATACTATAGCCAGGACACCTAGTAATCATTTGAAGAAGAAAAACAAATAAAGCTGTATTCTCTACAAAGCTGAAAAGAGTGTAAATACTCAATGCATAGGCTATGTGAGAAATTTCAGATGTCTTCAAATACTAAATCCATAGCTAATCCACTGAAAAAATGTTGCAGTTGGATTTGTACTAAATATTTTCTGGACAGTTGGTGACCTTATATTTTGCCTGATTAATGAAAGCCCATCTATCCTGAATACACACTAGCAAGTATATTACAATGGGAGCAGTCTATACTTACACTTCTCACTACAGTGTACTGTTCACAGCCGCGTAACCGAGGCACACAAATGGGATTGTTTTCACACAATGATGCACACTATTACTGGCTCTTTGAATTGGTGGCCAAGACAAAAAAAAGTAAATAAATCTGATATTTAAAATAGTACGTAGCATTCTGTCCCTGATAAGGCTCTCTGTTTTGATGCTTAATAATATGGGCTACAGAAATGTCAAAAATTTTTCTAACCAGCTTGTTACTTCAGAAATGCTTCTGTGGCAACTTTAGGCACATTCTTAGAGAAAAAGAATGCAATACAACCAACCAGCAAGCAGCATACAAATGACATGATTCATCCCATTTAAACTCGAAAATCAGTGAGGTCTTTTTTCCAGTAAAGGCTTTCTTTGGCTTTTACTCATGATGTCTCTTTAGGCCAAGCTAAGATTTTTAGGGTCCTGTGTGACCAGGACAGATACATTACTCACAGATGCAAAAATGTCCTATAAAGTTAAGAAATTCTTTTCTAGAATTTTTCTTAAAATTACCACTGAGAGAACTGAGGAAATACATGTGCAATCCACATTTTCAAAAATGCATAAATAGCAGCATACAGTCCTGGTTGGACTGACAAGATCCTCCTCTCAAACTCACATTTCCAAACTGCAAAATCATTCTTTATAATTAGCAGGCATACAGAAGAACCTCTGCAGGAAAATTCTTCCCTTGGCACAGGTAGTTTGGTTTCTTTGGAAACTGTAAGCTAGACTCTGGCATAATTAGCTTAGATCTAAATTAGCTACAACTTTTACAGATATGTAGTTATTTACATAAAAGATATGGATCTAAAAATAAAGTGACCCTGCATAAAGTGACCTCCATATTTTGGTGCCTGTGCATGATCATGCATTTTATTAGCATTAAAGTCAGGCTGCCATAGAAGCACATTTAAAATGCAAGCACTTTTCCTATTTCTAACTTACTTTAGCAAGCTAACTAACTTAAATGCAAGCTTTAGATTTCTTAAATATTTTAGAACACTGTGCTGCAGAATTCTAAACTCATGTTTGCATTATTCTCATGGAATTTTAGTTATGAATTTATCACCATTTGGTCCACTGTATAATTTGAAAATATACCTGTTTAACCATATAATTATTTTTCTGTATCATCCTCTTTCCTCAACAGCTGTTTAGGCTGTGTTGCAGAACATATCACAGAACCAAGAACATAAAAAACCAACAACAACAACAAAAAACAACCACAACAAAAAAACACCCAAAAAAAACCCAACAACAAAGAAACAAACAAAAAAAACCACAACCAAGCAAACAAAAAAAATAATTTGAACTCCATACAAGCCACAGCACTACATAAATTGCTGGCTAAGTGTGTCTCAGCATAGGCCAAGTATTGCATTTTGCTGTTTTCAAGTTCCCGAATCAGAATGACTGGTTTCCCATTAACAAAAGGATGTCGAGAACATGAGCCTTGACCATGAGCTAAGAGAACATGAATACTGAGCATGGGCTAAGAGAAAGGTTTAAACTTGTAACCCAAGATTTGTCATAAACTGCCTTACCTATTCATCTCTTCTAATCCACTTCCATAGAATTATATGGACGATTTCCCTTACTCCCTGCAATAATTAAACTGAATCAACTAACAAGGAAAGTAAGTTTTTCTGTCTTCAGTCCTTCAGTTAATCACTCCTTTTTCTGAAAAGAAAATGTCTTTTCTATCACTGTAGCCATTATCTCTTGATGCTAGTGGATACAGCTTCTTTTGACCCTTGACTGCTGATGTGTAATTATATATATAGTGACTCCCTTCATAGCCAATGGAAGAAAGAAGCATTTAGTTTGGTTCTCCTCTCAGACGTGTTTCAGAATGAACTCAGTCACCTCCTAGAAGTGCCCGCTCCTTATAAAAAACAAGTGCATTTACCTTAGGTGAACACAGTCAACCTATATTAGATCCCGTAAGTCATATTGCAGGCACACTGACGAGTTCGAGAATTTTTCAGGCTAAATAAGTGTTCTCTTGACAGAAGACATTGAGACAATTTTACAGTTAACTTCAAGAGCAGAAAGGTTAAATGTATCCTTTATCAGGAGGGAATGCACAAAAACCTCCCTGTATCAGTCTTTTCTGACCTCAAAATATCCAAATTCTCTCCAATTTTTCTAAGATACACAACATAGGATAAGCAATATGGAAGTATTTTTTGTAATAAAACCACTAATTGTGTTGTAGACTAGAAATAGGTTTACCTGACATAACATTACCTTGGATTTAAACTATTTCACACAGCACACAAATCTAATTTCCATTCAGAAGAGAATTAATTACATCCACACTAAACCCAGGATATATCTAAAAAAATAGCTCCAAAATCTGCATGAAGAGAAAGATAACGAGGTGTGTAACCCAGTTCCATTTACTTCAATTATACAAATAATAAAAGCAAACACTTAAGACTTCCCAAAGCAGATGCTTTATAACATTGACATCTCTAATCTTGATCCATAACTGTGAACACCTAAACTGCAGGCAAAATATTGATCTTCAACTTTAATAAACACTATGATGACATCAGGTTTATGAAGTTTACTCATCCAATTCTGTTACACTGAGAACGAGTGTTATGAAAAGACCTATAGAAAACAAATGAGTGTAATAATGTGTTCTACACTAACTGAATGTACATCTCAAATTAACTTGACATAAGGGTGAACCACCACACCCCTGTGAAGTCTGAGATTTGGCTATTCCAAAGTCAGTTGCTACTGCTTGTACCATCGCAGTATTCAGGCTGAACTTGGCAGTTTTGCAAAAGCCTCAATCCACTTTAGATGTAGCAAATTTCAAGAAGATAGTGACAGAAGTGTGATTACCCTACCTTTTCCTAATTGAATTTATTAGAAGTTTTAACACATACTGGTGGATATCAAATTACATGAGTCAAAAAAAGTCAAGAATTAATTTTCCTGAAGAGATCAGGCTGGCTGAAAGCAAACAAGCTTCTTGCCACCTTTGCAGCCCTGAGAACAGAGCCTGTAATTTGCACATAACGTTCATTAGCCAAAGTAACATTGGTAATCACTGAGATCCATCATAACTGCCTAGCCAAGGGCCAGCCTGAATAAATAACAGATCACAAAGAAAGCCAGAGGTCACTGACTTAGGAAGAAGCAGCCAGATGCAGAACATGACTTGGGGAGACTAAAGATTGTATATTGACTTCTCCAGCCACAGGTGATACATATATGGCCAATGTGCAGCGCATTGGTATTGCTCACATATAAGAGAAAGCAGAGATTATAATAAAAGTTATAGACCGACATGCTGAATTCCACTTCTGAATTTATCACCTCTGTGTGTTCAATGTACTTGTCTAGATGGTTATGTAGCATACTAGTGCTTCAGTTTGTGCCATGCAAGCCAGAAAGAAATTACTTTCTTCATTTCAAATGTTCAAATGGACTAGTACATTTTGAAGGTACTCTCAATTTTATGAATGAGTATTTTGTGTACTAAGATTTTGATTCTTGATTCAAAGACAAATACATTTAGAGCAAAACTTAAAATAAAAGAAAGCCTGTTTGGTACTCACGTACCTGGAGGAAAAAATTTATCTGCAGTACATTCCAATACCTGGAAATGTTAACGCACTGATTATGAGGAACACAAGTGACAGTATGCTGATTACTTGCAAATTAGGGTATGGAAGTATATTTTTAAAATCTTTAAAAAGATGTCCTCTACTTGCATATTAGACCATTGACCATTTTAACATGTCTAGTTTTCTTACACAAGAGCATGTTGGATCAAAAAAACAGGTTCCAAGGAAGCTTCTGTAACTTTAATTTCTTTTCTGAAAATACAAACCTAGTAGTAAGGATTTCATCAGCTGCAAAAGGCCTAAAGGAAACAGAATTAGCAGCACTATGATTTCACATGGATCCAGTCTGAAAAGCGAGACATTCCAAGATTATGCTCTACTTCATTCCATTCCAGAAATGCTGGAAACATCAAAAAAGCCAATGCTGGACTACGCAGTACTGAAGAATATACATTTTCTGTAAGACATGCTGATTCTCTTTTTATAATTTCATATTCTGGTGAGTCTTTTAAGTAAGCAAGTCCCATCACAACAACCATGACCATTTTTTGCAATATGATATTCTCCAATAAAAGTTAAAAAAAAAAGAAATTCTACTGTTTCAAGATGCAAAAAGACCAACAATTAGTGGCATATAACATGAAAATTTTGAGGCAGCAGCCAGTGTAACGATTAGCTTCTGCAACACATGGCTGAGTGGACAATGGACAGAAATATCTTCTGTTCTTTGCTTTCTGTTCTAACACTGAATATGTTATTATCAGATACACATTATTTTAATGCTGCAAGTATAAAATGTAGTCAAAATCCAGGCTACTAAGTTTATGAAGAATATTTCTGTGAGGAAATTAAAGGTACATGATATCTGAATACAGAAGTACTTACTTCGAATTTGTCTCTTAATTTCCTTTGAAGAATCTAGCCAGTTCTGGAAAAAAAACAAACCCACAACCAACATTTAAAATCGTCACAGATTGAAGACGGTGAAGTAATTTCATTCAGTGCAATTAAAGTCTGTATTGTTCAAACATCTGTTCTATTTTTAAATAACCCAGAGAACTCTAAAATTGAACTTGAGATTTGCTAGCAAGTCTCCCCATCCACACACATAAACGAAACCATGCAGTGACACTCCCTTCATGGTTGTCTTACTGCTTTACAGTATTTATGCCCTGTATTATTAAAAACTGGAGAGTTCTCCAGTGGAGATAGTCTAGCAAATGACATTTGACAAACACAATTTTCTCTCATACTCCTTTTATGGACACAAGCAGACTTTCCAAGAATGGCTATGTAATCGCTACACGCCTGTGCTGATAACACCCAAATAAGAGTCACCTAAGATAACATTTCTCTTGAACTCCAGCGATTTACTATTCGTATCATTCATCTCCAGGAGCATACATTTCAGTTCTGGTAACATTCAAAGGTGCTTGGAAAAAACTAATCAAATCTTATGCTTTTTTTTCTAACCTCCCCAAAGCAAAGTTTTTTATGAACATGTATTATGTTAACAGTGATACACTGGCAAGGTTCAAATCTGGGTACTCAGCTCTATTTTAGGAAATGCAAATAAAGTCAGATTTACGTATTTTACATGCCTTTTTTTAATGTGTTTTATCTTCAATATCAAAAGTATTTTCCTATCATCTGTGCAACCTATTAAACAGCTCATAGCATTTCAATTACTATCGATATTTACAAAGACACCTTTTCATGAGTGATCATCCAAAAATGTGACTTTGGAAAGTAAGACTAATAAATCAGTAATGTATATTCATCATTAACTCAGACAATCCTGTTTACTAATTTTACCTATAGATGTTAAAAAATAGATTGAATGAGAGATTAGAAACACAAGCCTTTTAACTGCAGGTACTTTATACAGTGTTTGAACCTTTATTTCACATAGCCAGACACACATTCACATGCATATACGTGTAAGAAACATGCATGCACACAGCTTGCCAGCAGGACTTGGCACACATCACAAAGTTGTGCAAAGCAGGGAAGAAAACATATAGGTCAAGAACAACATGCATTTCCATAAACCACTACACATATTAGCAGCTTTAAAGTCAGAGGGGACCTCAATGCCAGCACAAATGTTGCTAAACCTTTATCTCTACCAATGTTTCTTGCCTAACCTAGCCATCAGCAGACACTGGGTATAATTTGACTCAACTTTCAGTTCATGGTACCAAACTTCTGATGCAACAACTGTATTCCAATATAGAATCACAGAATCATAGAATAGTTAGGGTTGGAAAGGACCTTAAGATCATCTAGTTCCAACCCCCCTGCTCTGGGCAGGGACACCTCATGCCCCTCAGTCATTATTACAAGCTTTTCCATCAGAAGACAAATTTATTTCAAGGAGACAAAACATGAGGCTACAGTTTTAGGGGTCTGCATGGATTAAAAGAACGTAGGATTGTGGTTTTGCATTACTGCACATCTTTCATGCTGATAAAGGATGTGGCTTCCATAAATGTGACCTAAAATACTAAGTTCCCTGTTGCAAATGACCTTGGTCAAAGTTGATGTAATCACAAATGCAGCATGTATATATTATACAACTACTTTTCAAATTAAATGCAAAACCTCATTTCTATAATTTACAGATTAAAAAAAATCACTCTGCTTGCTCTAAGAAGTCTGTGACATCTACATTTCACAGCTACTATTAACTTATCCAGAGATGCACAGTCCATAGCATCATTACAAAGGAAGAGATATAAAACACTCCTCAAAAAAATCTGGATAATCTTTATTCTGCTTAAGTCAGCAAAACTACTATCTGTTGAAAAACCTTTGACATGGAAAGGCCTTGGAAGACAACAGAAGTCTTCACATACTTTTAGCTGAAACTCACTTCAGCTGCAGTTATCTTAGGTTTTCAGTTTTGGCATGAGTTCTATTCCAAAATGATACACAGCCATATTCTTCCAATTGCAAAGATAACTTCAAGTAGCTTAAAGATAACTGCAAGTAGCTTAAACTCTTAAATTATAGTACAAGTATAGAATAAAGTAAATATACAATATAGCATGGCATAACTACAGCAGAAAACTAGGATTTCTGAGTATATGTTACTTTCAATGCTTTATTACTACCAAGTAGAAGAACCTATAATACAGAATATGATGCAAGATAAGAATAACCTTTTCTTTCCAGAAGTTACAGAGTTCATTTTCTGATTTTCCAAACCTGACACTGAGCTTATTGGTAGCAGACTTTTTTCCCCAACTTCTGTTACTACACAGTCAAATAAAGTCAGATCCTTATACTTCATTTATATATATAATTACAGAGGTGGGCTTTTTGCATCTGTGCCCTTTGTTATGAACAAAACAAACTCTATTTGAACAGTCTACCCTGAAACAGACCTCTTGATGCAGAATAGACAGGTCTTTCAAATTAGAAGACAGTGTATGTACACAACTTTGCGCCAGTAGGAAATGATTATTGGTTTAATTTGTGATTTGTAAGGTTATAGACCAGAAAGTAATGAATTGTCAAAGAACAACAAAATGTTCTCTACCAGTACAAAAGTATTTTGTACAAATTCAGAAATGCAGTATTTCCAGCTGCTGCCCAGAACATAAGAGCAGAAGCTTTCTAACACTACTGCAGACCAGTTAGTGTGAATGGCCCATTTGTGAACTTCTGAGGGTGTAATATAGGGAAATCACTACCTAAACTTTAGGCCAATACATCTAACATTCGCAAAACAATGAAGGAAATCATTAAGGAGTAATTTGACCTAAAGATGTGTATTGATGCTAACAAAAATCTGTCTGATCTGAAGACACGACATCTCTCTCAGCTGCACAGAAGACCACAGAGAAAAGTTAATGGGATTACTCCTCCAATGGTACCCTGATAGTGCATTAGGGAGCAGCTCTAATTCAAAAGAGAGCCAGGCATTCAGTTTCCACACTCCACAGCTGCCCTTGACTTCAACAGCTGGCTTATAAATGGGTGGCTGTAATGTGTGCACAAGAATGAGAAAAACACATCATTCAGCATTTAGTACTGACAGGCCTAGAGGTCAAAGATTTGTGGTATTTTAAACTGAAGAGCCAGTCGTAACAGGAGAAAAAAAAGGATAAGAAATAACTGGTACTGAGATGAAAAAATTGTCAAAAACTTAGAGGTGAACAAAATAGAAGGCCCTAAAACCAGTTCCAAGTTCCTAAGCTTTCTGAAGACACCACAGTAGCTACCCTTCACATTATCAGGATATGTTCATATCATAACCTGCATAAGAAATTCCAAACACAGTGTTATACAAAAACAGTGACTTTGAATTTGTTAACCTGAGTGATAATAGCAGTAAAAATAAGCAAGCCTCTATCAATGTGCAAGTTACAGTACACTGTGCAACATGTAAAAAAAAGTAAGCACTTAGCCTAGTGACTAGTTCATGCCAAAATCCACATTTTCAAACTCTTCTTTGAAAACCTGGATATTCCCACGCTACCTGGTAAGCACAATGTGGAGCTGCACCAGGGGCATAGTAGCATCCACATAATGGTACTTTGGGTAAAACCTAGAGAATACGGGCTATCCAGCCAGGAAATACCCCAAATAAACCCCTCCTTCTCTGCTACTCATGGACATTCAAAATCCTGTAGTTCCTGCATTCACCCTAAATTAAGCTTAGTCTTGCAACAGAAAGTAGGAGGTGGGAAATGCAAACCTGCTAGAAGATTCATTTTTAAGTTTCTTTAAATAATACTTGTATGAAGAAGACAAAATCCAACTATTGTGGGGGTTTTAAGTCTTTGTAATAAATCAGAATTTTTTAAACAAAAGCCTGCTGCTGTCCATAATTCTGATGATGAATGGTCTACTCCTTGAATAGTGCTAGAGTTAGCCTGGGTATATAAATAACCAAACACAGGGACCTCATTATCACAATACTTTTTGCTAAATTTATGTAAATACCTCATTTGTGAGTGTCGCTACAATAGGAGCTCCATAGTCAATGGATAGGGAGGCTCAGGGGCTCATTCAGGCTGAAAGGGATCTCTGGAGATAAGTGACCTGTGATTCAAGGCAGAGCCAGCTTTGGAACAGACAAGACTGCTCAGGCTCATACACAGTCAAGTATGAAAAAACAGATGGGATCTTTTTAAGGTGTGATGCGCTGTTCCTCCATTGACATGACTGAGGAATAGCAAGAAATATTAGTCCAACTAGAAGCACATTAAAAATAAAAGAATAACCAACAACCCTACACCAATGCAGACTTTCCTGCTGCACTTTCAAAAGTAAAAGGCTCCCTATTCCACCTTGCAGAATCTGCCAAAGTGGGCTATTTCCTGGCTCAGCTCAAGGATCCCAGATCTACTATTAGGCTTTTCCTTTCTTGTCGGAGTTCAGACTGCTCTTTAATGTTATTTTGCTGTGTATGTACAGTATAGATTTTCAAAAGAGTAGCACTACTAAAAGGACAACATGTGATAATAACAAATAATGACATTTAAACCACAAAAATTACTCTGAAGATCAACGGACATGCTTTTCATTGTTACATCAAAGAAGTTCAAATTTCTATAAATGGTTTATAAATCAAGACAGAAAATAAAATACCCAAGTAGAAAACCACATCAAGCCCATTTTATATATGTGTATCTTTAATACAGAGGAATTGAGTATTTGCCTTAATGCTTGCAGCAAAGCAAGTCTGGAAAACTACTGTATTTGAATGGAAATTGTCAGAGATTCAGATCTATTCAGACCACAAAATTAGACTGCATTTCAAACACAACAGTGGGATGAGAAAGATCACAGAAAAAATGCAAAAGCTTCCAGACCAAGCACAGTACTTATGCAATGATGTTTCCTTCTACAAATACAGAGATTAAAAAGAAGTATTTTTTTTTCCACTTCAACATGTAATTATTAGTCCATTTACTTTATGAGAGGAAATATAACCTCCGGTGTATATATATACTTCATAGACAAAGTGGCAGGCAGCCCATAGCTAACTGTAAATGTCCAGATCCTGGGAAAATCTAAATTGGCTTTTGGTAATTAATGGAATGCATGCCATTGACTGATTAAAGATTTTTGTCAGCTCAACAATCTGTGTGCTTGACTATCCAACATGTAAGCGAGCGCAAAAGAAAACTGAAAATAAGTTAACAAATGGTATTTAAGAGATCCTTTTGAATGAAGTCATACCAAAACACCATTCATTTGTAAAACTAGTAGACTAGGACTGGCATTCTACAACTGTTTACTCTAATGTTTGTCATCTAGTATCTCACTAAACTATTGAACTCAGTAGTAATTCAGAAAAACAAATAAACAAACCCTTCAAAAGGTCTTACCTTCTGCTCTGAATTCTCATAAAACAGTAGCCCAAAATAGTCCTTTTCCAGTAAATTGAGATGTTCACATACTTTGTCAAATAGTACTTGGCCTTTTGCTCTTTTCTGAAAGAAGAAAAAGAAAAGGAAAATGTTGCTATCAGTAAATCAGTAAAAATCTTAATTACAGGTACTGTTATTTGACGGTATTAGGAAAATACAAAATATCAATAAAATAGATTATACAGCCGCAGCTTTTTTATGATACTTTTTTTCACCATATTTTGAAAGGTATTTGTATCACTGACAAACATAAAAACATTTAAAATTTTTTCAGTTAATAAAAAATAAATAAAATAAACATCAACCACAAAAAAAAAATAAATAGTTGTCATTTTTTCTGGACCTCTTTTTGTTAAATAATGTAAGATTCCTTCACATGAGCCAACTTTTTCTATATTGTTATTTTTTAAAAATTAATGGACTTCCTACGGTGTTAATTTCTCTTAACTTCTGCATTTATAGCATTTTGATATTCATCTCAATGACTTTTATGAATCATGTGATAAGAACTCCCAAGGAAAATAAAGCACATTATCACCTTCAAGAGACAGAAAGAACAATCAGACCACTAAGAATCAGGGATTAGATCAGTTAAAGTAGCATACAAGTGTCAGCAGAACATAAGCAACATGTTCTCCCCCTCAAAACCTCTGCAATACAGACAGCTACATATGAGGGCTGCCTTCTACCTGTTAGATTTATAAACTCTCTCAGTAGCCAGTAAAATCCATGAGGTACTCAAAAATAAAAACTAGTCTTAAGGAAGTTTATTCTTCCTAAAAATAATATTTGTGGAAGTCAATAACAAAAGACTTAAAAAAAGAAATCTATTTTTTTTTGTTTGAGGTTAGCTTCAACACTGTAGTCTGTCACTTTATAACAGTAATTGAAAAGTAATCATAATTTTAACACACTATTGAAAGGCTGCTTGCTGTAGCTCAGTATTAAAACAGCTTAAGCAAATGACAATTAGTCCTGAAGCTTTCCCTCATCTTCTTGTCCTTGGAACTAGTAATGTAAGTAAGGGCATCCCATAACTCCCCTCAAAACCTCTGCTGCTAATGAAAAACAGGCTCAGATCTGAGTTCTGTGGGCCAGGTGTGAGGGAAAAGATTTGTTGCACTGGAAATGGAAGGTGATAGGCGATGAAGTTTTAGAGCAGATGTCCCACAGCACATACTGATAGGGAAGATGAGAATTTCTTTCCAGTTAAAATTTGAACATAAATGGCATGCAGTCTCCCAGTATGAACCAACTCCTTCATGACTGTTCTGCTATTCAGGGAATTTATCAATGAGGCCTGGCCATGGCATTTTCAGAGGCCTGGCAGCTTAAAAGAATTTTTGCATTTGCTCATCCTACAGATTTCAGTAAATGCCACGCACCATTGCAATTCCACAGAAACGCCATCAGGTGCCCCTGTGTAGGCCCTGGTGACACTGCAGCCATTGTCCCTCGCAGACAGTGGCAGCACGCTCACAATATGCCCCAGCTTGGCACTGGCCTGCAGCTCAGCTCCACTGCACAAAGCAGTAAGGCCAGGAGGGGAGGAAGGGAGAGAAAAGGAGGCATGCATTGAGCAAATACTGAAAGCATTGTTGGTTTATTCCCCAAGAAATTAAGGCTTTGTTTATTCAAGATCACACTGTTCACCAAACATTGCAGTCCTGGAGATCAGAAAATTTTCAAAGACACAAACTCATAAAATGAACATATTTAGTAGCACAAGCATCACAGTGCAGCAGTGGAACCTAGAAGTCAGAGTCACCTTTGAAATGGGGAGCTAGGAAACTTAAGTCTCTTTGGTACTCCCAAAAATTTTACTCTTCAAAGAGACATGGCTATTTCCCACGAGAGTCTGAAGGAATCACTTTGTTTTCAAAGAGCCTCACCTTCAGCTTAATAAAAAAAGCAGAAACATAAAGAACTAATTTGAAAGCCTGCTCAGATGCATGTATCAGTTTTCTTCCTAAATCCCTGTGCACATCAGTCATCACACCTTGAAGAGGCAAGTTCCAGGTATACATATTTCAGTAAAGGAAATATAGAGATTAGTGCAGAAATGACGTATGCTATCATTAAGTCCATATATGGAGTCAGTTGTTAATTATGTATCTTTTTACAAAGTTCATAAACTAAACCCCATAGCTAATATTAAGTCTTCTGACATACAGAAACAAACTGGCCAAATTTACAGGAAATATATTTCAAATTTAATAGTAAAATATTGCAGTTTCTTATGTAGTTATAGTCAACAGAACTTTGATACGCTGGCAATAAACACTGTATCTTTAAAGTTTTTTATAGCTTCTAAGTCCATGTAAGGAAAACATAACCATGTCATGAAGGCCAAGTTATGATAGTCTACATTCTAGACAACGGTATGATACAAAGAAGTTACAGCATCAGAAAATGACATTTATAGAACTGTTGTGAATTCAAAAGCAGAAGAAACCTACCAGTATCAGCAACAGTTCTCATTATAAAATCCTTCCTGCAAAATTAAAAGTCTCCTAGTTTGTTTTTTATATATATAGTTATATAGTTTTAAGAATCTGCAGGAGTATTTAATTTGGAAAAACAGTCTTTTCAAGTGAAATTTCTTTGTAATCCCTTTGGGAAATAGGCATTGCTACATAGTTTAAAATACATGGTACCATAGAATTTTCCTGGAAAAACCCAGGCTCCTAGGAGAGTGTCTCTAAAGAAGAACTGAAGTCAGGTAGAGAAGACAATTGCTCTGATCCAGTCATTTTAGAAGTTACACACTTTGGCATATAAGAGCAGGAGACTAAGAACTTAATATCATGGTTTGCATAGCTTAATGTTATTCTTTCAACTGGATTCTCTTTCTGTTTCCACTAGCTGTTTGATACGTCAAGTGGTAGTCACAACACTGTAAAATGATAATTGTTAACCTTTATATATATGTATAGATAAGCCTTTATGCATAGGTATATACACATATATGCTTGTGGATACAGCACAGCAGACATAAGCACTGAAAATAAGGAAATTTTATTGTAACAATAAAATGTCAGTGAAAGTATACGTCCACTCTCAGGTCCTGCAAGAATGCGAGCATATTCAGCTTAGCTATACAAAGAGTCCAAGCAGTGAAGACAGACTTGCAGAGCCAGTAGTTTAAAAGATGCCGAAGTTATTCCAGTACCCATTCCAAGTCTATTTGGACACTGCAGTTGCCACCACTTCACAAAACTAGGAGTTACAAGGTTTGTCCTTCACTTCCTCTCACAAGAGCAGCAAACAAAAGCAAAGCAATTGCAGCAGACATATGGAATCCAAATTGCAACCCAGTTGGGAATTAGAATAAAGAATTATGGATCTGTTTGACTATAAAAGAGTTGCCAGCTACAAATACAAAACAAACACGGCCACCAGTCCTATTCAATGCATTTATCAATGATCTGTATGTAGGAGCTGAATGTACCACCAGCAAGTTTGCTGATGATACCTAACTGGGTGGTGCTACTGACTCTCCAAAACGACAAGAGGATTCGCAGAGGTACCTTAGACACATTTGGAGCACTGGGCTATGATTAGTGGGATGAAATTTAACAAGTCCTGTATTCTGCACCCGGGACAGAGTAATGCCAGAAGTATATGGAAGAACACAAGTATAAACTGGGAGAGAGGAGCGCCTGGAGAGCAGCTTGGGGTCCTGGAGATCATAGGCCTCAATGGATGACAGCAGCCTATTCTGGGACCCCCATACAAAGGGACCAGAAGACATGTCTCAGTCCATGCCTGAGCAATGATGTAGGTACGCCTGCCTCTGACCTTGTCTCCTGGAAGGGCCTGGGACCTGCACTGTAGAGCTGCTTTCCTGGATAGACCTGACTTCTCATCCAACAGGCTGGTCATGCTTCCCAGAAGATGCCCAGTCCCCATTCTTCTTCAACCTGGAGCTTCTCAGGGATGTTTCCAAGAACAGCAAAATTTCCCCAGCCTGATCAAACTTGAAGACAAGAAACCTTCCCTTGCCTGGCAGGACACCAGTGGGTGTTCCAAAGCACTGCAATCCCCTAAGCAACACCTATGTATCCCATTTCTTAACAGGTGCTGCTTCTGGCTCTGCAGGGGATGACAACAGCAAACACTTTAATGCTCCTCATTAAGGCATTCCATTGGTCTTTCCACTGCTATACAGCTAAAAAGGCCTTTAGCTTCAGACACTTCTAGATGTTGGTGGTTCTTCTCACCTCCTGAGGAGATGGCATCTGTTCCCCAGTGGCTGAGGTAGGATTTCAGTCCATCAAATGAGCTTTAAATACACCCCAATTAGGAGCTGTCCTTGCAGTGGAAATCTTCCTGTGCCATTCAGCTTCCACGGACAAAGTAAGTGCTGCTACTCTTCTCTCAGGCCACAGCAGAAACCAACCCTGAATGTCAGTTGTACTTTCCTTAATTCAGGGTTAAACACTGATCATTGTACATTAAGGAAGCATATTTTTACTTTGTATTAGCAAACTGCAAGTAACCACAGAAACTATGTCAACTCCGATTCATTTCACTTGTTCATACGTGCATAAAATGTGGTCAATGCTGGCAACCTTTAAATGCCTTTTGTTATAAATATTTAATTAGACCACTGACTGAATGCAGTAAACAAACCCAACAGGATATTCATTTGCTTCTAACTAATAATCATTATGCAGTTAGCACTCTTTTGTTTGTTTAAACTGTATTATCTACTAAACCCCAGACTATGTTTAAACCAGAAAATCTTAACAAATCTTTACCTCAGATTCCAAATTCAACAAAATTTCCTCTCGGATATCTAAGAAACCACAGAAAAAGAGGAAGAAAAAGCAAGTTGATTCTCCTATCATGAAAGCAAGAGACACATGTGGCTCACCCTGAAACAACTTACATGTGCTCCCACAGACGTCAGTTATCAGGAAAGAAGTAGGTCAAAATTATGTCACTTGCACTGTGCACTTTCATAAGGAAGTTAAAAATATCTTCTATAAATCTCAAACATTCCAACAGTCTATTCACTCACACTATTAAAACTCAATTGCCATTACATCTCACAAGTACTACACTACTGAATCATGAAGTTATTTTAACCTTTAATATAAAGGTTCTTACAGAGTCTTTAATATAAAGGTTCTGTAATTTCAAGTAAGCACAAAGATTCAGTCTTTCACTATTTTTGGCAAATACCACTCACTGTCTTTCATACTCACATACTTTGACAAATCTGATACACTTTTATGTTATTATTCCTGTAAGTGAATTGAACTCTCTTTAACGAAAGTAGTAAAATATAACTGAAATTTCTTAACAGTTAACAACCTGTGAAAGTTGTTTCAAGTCATGCTCCTCCAGAATTATTCAAACAATAGTTTTTTTCCTCCTTCCTCCTCTCCCAGCATCCACATATTACTCTTAAGAGTCTAAGGCTACGTGGATTTCTAAGAGTTACAATTACAGTGCTGAAATAATTTAACTGCTTATGTTCTGCGTATGTAAATACTGTGTACCCATAACTCATCTACTTTAACAGAATACTTCAATATTATTTTTGTGATGCATTTCAGAAGTTTTCTAAAGGAAAGAACTTTGGACATTTTTACTTTAAAGCTACAGAACACAGAAAATAGATCTATTTTGTTAATATGGAACCAGTGGACTTCAGGAACTTCATATATTTTTGAGTAAAAGCTACAGAGCTTAAATATAACAATTCAATTGAGGTTATTTTGCTTCTTTATGAAACTTTCAGGTTCCTAACCCTCCTAAAAAAGTATGTTTCAAAAGCGGCTGGCATGTAAGTACATAACACAACTTCCACTTAAAATTTCAATTCCTCAGAGCAAGTAGCCAAGATTGAAAGTAATCATTTACAGGCCAGGGAGACCTATTTTATCAGCTATCCCAAGATACCAATGCAGAGTGGCTGACAATAGAATTGATTGAGAAATCAAAGACCATGAAACACTCTAAGAATTTCAAATTACAATGAACTGAGGAATATGTATCACCTGGTACAAGGCTTAGTTTGATTACACTGACAGGTCATGGACTTTTCTTGGCAAGAGTGGAGTATCATATGTGTTATATCTACACCGGTATTTAGAGAAGCAGACCTGGAGAAGCTACGCTGAAGAAAAAAGACTACAAACCAGGTCCTTCAAATTTATATCTACAAATGCAAAGTAAAAGTATGAAGATAGATGAGAAAACAAAAAATCAAACCTGAAGGAAATCATCACAACAGAGACTGCAGTATTTGTTTAAACAGTTCTGTAGAAAAAAACTATTGACTTAAACTTCAAACTAGCAAGTCGATGCCAGTCAGAAAACCTATTAAGGCAAAATAAAGAATTCTAAAGGCAAGAGAACAAACTGATTACTCTCAGAGTAATAAATTAATTTACAAAGGAACCCTTAAAATGGAGAAACATCTGAGACACACTTTATGTTGGAAGCCAAACATCAACCATGTCAGGCATGCCCTGGGCAACACGAAAGACATGCAGAAACAAGTTTACAAACAACACTAGGTGGCTGCAAAAAAGAACTTGGTAATCATCAGCATACAAAACATAGATGAATTTTCTCCCATACTCCTTCAGCTAAAAACAAAGCCACTGCCACACATGGTATCACACAGCTCTCAACTGCCAACCATATAAGACTCTTGAGCAATATCGGAACTATTACAAAACCCAGTCTATGGTAGCCATGACAGAAAACAGGCATCTCCACATACACAAACTGGCTTCAGTCATAGCACAACCACAGAACTTCACCTATTCACTTATATTAATCCCTTTACTTATCTCAGCTTCATATTATAGAATTCAAGTGCTAAGGACTACGGCTCAACTCAGTTTTCAACAAATTAGTATTGTATGATATCCATCTGTCTCTTAACAAATTGTAAATTTATAAAAACATCTAGTGAAGCATGGGGAGCCTGGTCCAGAGCAACCTCTATACACTTTTTGGTGCTTAGTCTAAATCTCAGTGATAATACACTTTTAAAAACTAACCCCAGGTAAACGTCTGTTAAACAAAACCTTAACTAAAGCCTGTAACTTTTTTTCCAATACAATCATTTCATGCATTCTATAGAAGCTCACTAGAATTTTACTGAAAAGAGGTTTTTTTTTTAAGTTTGAATAATATATTATCAATAACCAGTCAACACTGAAAAATTAGCCTAATTTAATTGCACCAAACACGCCACTTTGCAAAATAAAGAACAAAGCCAACTTCATCTGGGAGGGATGGGGAGGCTGTTTTTTGTGTGAGATGCTGTATGAAAAAAGGTCCAATTATTTCCATATCCAAAATTTGAAACTCATGTTATAAAATATTAAGCATGTTGAAGTGTTTTAAAGCACTGAAGCTAAGCAAATACAGCCACAAATATGTCTAGAACTATATTAAGCTCCAAAAGCAAAAGGGAAGATAAGCGGGATGGAAATCTAACTATCACGTGGGTAGAAGCTTAGAGAGCAGTTTCTGGTCCACTGAAATTGCATTTCTTTCTAAGTACACACATTATTGTCAGAGATTATTCTGACAATATATATGACAATATATGCCCTTTCCCAGCTACAGTGCACAGACAAGACTGGAAGAGGCATCAGGAAATGTCTCAGCCATGGAAATTTCTCCAAACTAAAAACTGTATTACTAGAAAGTCAACCAAGGTAAACTGGGCTTTATATTTTGTGCTTAGACTGCAGAGGGCTTGCTTATTTTCTTTTTAAATCTTGTATAATTTCTGTTACTTTGTAAAAGCAGAACTAAAACATTTATCCAAACACTAAATAGTACTAAAGGGAGACTAAAGACAAGATCAATACCAGAAAGTCATCTACTAGGATGCACTGAAGAGATCATGAACTAATATTTCAATTACCAGTTGAAGCAGCTTTCTGAGACTATTATTTTGGTAACATAATAGAACACAAAGAGTTCTACATGTATTTAAGAACATGAATTCCTCCATAAAATTGCAGTCAGCACTGCACGTCCCATAAATTATCTCAATGAGCATACAAAACAAGCTGTTTCTCTTCAACTTTCTCCCCTCCTTAGTTAGTTTTGCTTCTGTTCTTACAGAAAATTCTCATTTATTACAAATAATCAAACTTATTTCTTGCCAACCAACTTAAGTGAATCACGATAGACTTATTACAAAATAGAATTTTTCAGTTACAAACGTAGAGTGGTATCAGCAAGTAACTGCACTGTGAATCACTTCTATATATTCAAATTCTTTTATCACTATTTTATTATTTCCCTTTCCTTTTCTGTCCTATTAAACTGTCTTTACCTCAACCTACAAATATTACTCTTTTTATTTCTCATTCTCTCCCCCATTCTACTGAGGGTAAGGGGGAGTGAGTGACTGATGTGTGTGTATCTGCCTGCACGGTTAAGCCAAGACACATAGCAATGTGAATATAACACTGTAACGAGCTCTCTTGATAAATGTATTTGTTAAATTATCAGGGCAATGAAAGCAAATTTTCTTTTCCTCTATAAAAGAACTCTCTTTATAGAAAGATGATCTCTTACCTGTAGGTCACAGCTATATTCCGTGCCATCCAGAAGCTTCACTTTACACTGCACAGTTTTAATTTTCTTGGGAGACTTCTGAGAAATGTTTTCTGGTTTAGTTTCAGCTGTCTGCACTTCTTTTGTTTCCTTTTTTTCTTTTCCTTCTGTTTTTTCTTCCTTTTCCTCCACAACTCGCTCTACTTTTGTTTCTTTACCATCTTCTTTGGCAGGCTATATAAAAACCAGTTAAAAATAATTGAAACTCAGGAAGGTGAGTGTTTTTAATTTGTTCATAAAGCTTTCATTAAAGTTACGCACATATGGGAAGCACAATAACCAGTGTAAGCATTAAAGTCTTCCTTTGGGGACCAGATATTCCTGCTCTCAAACCACAGAAGGTCCTTTCCTGGTTTGGGGGTTTGGTTTTGTTTTATTTAAAATGAGATAAGAGTTTTAATGTTTTACTGACTTTTTTTCCCCCTAACAGAAACAAATCTAAGCTCCAGGACTTATACAAAACTAAAAAAACAAGCAATTAGGAAAGTCAGGTTATACCAAATGACAGGATGATTGAGGTTGGAAGGAATCTCTTGAGATGATCAATTCTAACAGCTCTAGGACCTCTTGAAGTCCACCTACAGCATTTTGCCCAGGACCATACCCAGTTGAGTTTTGAATAGCTTCACAGATGAAGACTCTCTGGGCAGCCTGTTTCAGTGTTTGCCTCATCATCAGGGTAAACAAGACCTTTTTTTTATGATTTGAGATGGAATTTCATAGTTTCAGTTTATATCCCTTGCCTTTTGTCACTGAACTGCATACCACTGAGAAAAACCTGGCTCCTTTTCATACCCTCACTTCAGGTATTTATATACATTGATAAGATTCTTCTTGACCCTTATCTTCTCCATACTGAACAGTATGAGCTCTCTCAGCCCCATCTCATATGAAAGATTCTTTATGCCCTTAATCCCCTTCACCTCCCTAGAACGTGAGATTTGAGTATTAAGAACTGATATGCAACTTTTCAAAAAGCATGCCTCTGGAGCACTGCAAGTAGGTGGCATCTGGTTTGGAACTCGTCACCAACCTCTTAGAATGAATCAGTAAGGACAGTGACCACAAGCATGGTTTCTCGGTAATGGCTAACAAAACTTGCGATTGTAAGGACTCATAGATAATCTGTTTGCTATTTGTTGAGGTTAAGTCATTAAGGAAGTATTTATGTGATCCAACAGCTTCAGACAAAGCTGACTTAAGAAGCTTCTACTTTGATCTCAGCTCATTTCTACCACAATGATGCAATTAAAAGTTCCTTGGCCAAAGCACGAAGTTTTTTTTTATATTTACTGGAGTGAAAAAAGGTCTGTCACAGAGTAGGAACCTTTAAAACCAGCTATGCTGCTTGTATCAACCCAACTTCATTAAAAAAGGTAGATAGCAGTTGTCATTTTTTCCCTGATATGATCTAACAAAACTTTACATGAATTACAGATATCATGAATCAGGCTTTATTAAAATTGCTCCAAATCATCTCTCAGCCTTCCCACACATACCTGTGTTTCAGCACTGCTAACAGAGTGATTTTCTTCTTTGTCGTCTGCTTTAGCATTTTGCTGACTTTCAGCTGCTAATACTTCTAAGCTCTTTTTTGGAGCCCCCTCTGGTGTCTGGCATTCACATTCTTCAGCTATTTGTTCCCCTGTCCTCTTCTTGCTCTCATCTTTGGGCTCTGCCAAGGTGTAAGATTTTTGTTTCTTAAGCCAGGGGGGAAGGAAACGAGAAATACCCTTGCTTTCAGGTGAAGTTTTTTCCTTCTTCTGGCTACTTGGACTACTTTGGCTAGTTGGTGCTGGGACAGAGGAAGAATCTTTAGCTTCTTCAGAGGTTGTTTCCTTGGACTTTTGATTTTCTGGAGTCTCTGATGCTTCTTCAGGCTTGTCCTTGGCTTTGTCTGGTCCCAGCTGATCAGAATCTTTCTTTACTTCAGTCTCTGAGCCAACTTCAGTTGTCATTGTCACAACTAATACTAAAAAAAGCAGCAATAAAAATAATTCTGTTATGTAGCATCACTACTTTTACAGACTCTTAAACTATTTGCAGTAACTTGTACTAATACAAGAGTTTTTAAAGTAAAATTATTTGGTTAAAGAAATGCTTCTTTTTAAATCCTCTACTCAAAGAGCAATAAGCTAAAACCTAGTGCTCTGCACATACAGATTCTCAAAAGTACTACTCTAGACAGATCTACCAATAATTTCCTTCCCCTTTAATCTTAACATCACTGGTACTTCTAGAAATCAAAAAAAATATTAATTAGAATAAACAAATTTTGTTAGCTGTGTGGCACTGTATTTTGCTGCACTACTTTGAAAACTCAGTAATTATTTTTTCCAATTTACTGAAGTGAGCCAACAAAAGTAAGCATACCAGGGTCCAACAAACACAGTTTAAAGTGGTTGCATTCCACTAGCTGCAAGTCAAGGAGAAAGTAACCTAATTCAGGCCCGATGCAGTTAACTTGCGCAAGACTTTAAACCGCACTTCAAGCCAACTGGAAACTAGTTCAGCTCACAAGAGAGCAGCGCCACTTTGCCTCCAGGTTTACAGAGCATATTCATAACTAGTCAGACAAAGTTAGACTAAGCCATTAGGAAGCTAATAGATGCCTAAATATACAAGAGATATGCCCTTCTGGCAAAAGGGATGAACAATACTAAGCCAAAGGAAACAAACTTGACAGTTACCTTAGTAAGAAGCTTAGACATGGGAGCTTTGAACCAACTACAGGCAAACTCAAGCAAACATCTTGAGACCAAAAGTAACTACAAGTTGTGGGTATTTCTTTTTTTACTTTAAACTTCACTGTTTACAGCTACATCAGAGACTTCTGAATGCATGTCAAACTTAAATATTAGTTACATAGCCATTTCTTTCACTTTTTATAAAACCCTTCAAGTTTTAATATTATTAATAAAGCTTGTTTTGATAGAGTATTAATATTTAAGTGAGTATTAATCATCTCAGATGTAATCCTGAAAAGCGGGATTCCACTGAATTTACTATTTAAAGCCACATATTAGTATGCTAGTTTTAAAGCTGCTACCAATCAAAACCCATTCTGCTGTCACCTTCATATACATACAATTGCTGCTGTTCTTTCCTAACGGTAGGTATCAATCTTAATAATCTAAAAAATTATTATCAAAATGAACAATATATAGAGAGCTATAATCTACTTTCCCTAAGAGAAAAATCCAAACTTCTGCTCATCAGAGGTTAGTACTCAACTTCACTTAATAAAGTCAAATGGAGATTTAATTATTAACAGACATGGCGGTGATTTTTTTTTATCATGCATCTCGAAGAATGAACCAATTTCTTCTCAGAAAGTAGCCTGAAAACTTTTTGAAAACATGATAAACAAATCTTAAAAGAAGCTACAGGAAAGAGAAATCACTGCATTTCCTGCATGTTGTTTTTACTTTCCAAAATATGCCCAAATGCACTTATACACTAATAAGAAGTCATTATACTCTGCTCTCAAGATTAAGATAGCATTTTGTTTATACACTCAAATAGGAGCCATCTCCAGAGAATTCCTTAGAACTAAGCAAAATAAATCACCCTGTAAACATGTCCCTGCGGTATTGCTCTAACAATAAAAGGAACTGAGAATACCAAGTTACACATCTTAACTGATTAAATCTAGACAGGATAGCAGTGGGTGATACCAATGTGCCCAGTATGAAACAAGAAAGGTTCTGCATCTCCAAGTGTCCAGGTTTCATAACCAAAGGTATAGTTAAAAGGAGAACTTGGTATTGTATGAATAGATCTGTCCACATTCATCTGAAGCCTTTATTTCATGCCAACAGCAGGAGGTAATATCTTTCAAGAACTCTATTTCCTGTAAGCTGGCAACTTCAGTGCTTTTCCAGGGGAAAAAAAGTTAGGAATAGAGAGGGAAAATGTACAAAACGCACCTTTTTTACTAAGCTTGTAGATTTCTTTATACTCCCAGTAGTCTATGAATGAACTTACAGGTGAGGGATGAATTTACTGAACAAGGGCAATGACCAAGAGCACAAGAGATAGTCTTCCCAAACATCCCAAAATATGTATCTTCTTTATCACAAGTTTGGCATTATTATTTTTTTCTAGAGTATCATTTTGGCACAAGAACTATGCATCCTTTGAGAAATAGAATATCAGGTACTCTACATGCCCTTCCCTGCACTGAATAGACAGACTGCAGACTCTGCTTTTTTGCGAGTCTCAGCAATAGCCACAGGGCAGAAGCCTGTCAGAGCCCATCTGTTTCCCACGCTATGACAACATCACTAGAGCTAGGGCCTGAACTGGTCTCATACCATCACAGCTCTTCTTTGGAGGCTTGAAAGGTAATGCATTGACAAAGAGACTACCACATACAATCCTATGCCACATATTGTCAAAGACAACCAAAAATTATTTCTTACAAAGCTTCACAATTCACAGAGGAGCCTGATGCAACAATGCAGCTGATTAGAGAACTAAAAGTACATTATAATTCAAACTGTTGCCACTAAATACTATTTCCTGCTAAAAAATATTTTTCCCAAACATATAGACAACTGAAAAAAACCCTCACCCTTTCTCCTTATGATTCTGGTCCAACTGCCTCCTAAACTGGAAGCTTATTTGCAAGGAGGTAAACAGGTGAGCAAGCTGACATTGTCAGTCTGTACATTGGTCAGCAGATGGTGCCATAACAGTTCTAAAAATTAGCAGCACATTTCAAAGGTCAAACTTTTAACATCACCAATACTCCAATTTCAAGTGTAATTCCCAAATCATGACAAGTAATTGAATGCTTTCACAGGAGTATTAACATAACATATTGTAATAAATATAACTACAGAGCCAAGCAGTGAATTACTTCTCCATGACAAAAAAAATTCATTACATGTGTACATGAACATGTGTATGCCTAAATATACACACATATTCACACAGCACCTAAGCTTACCTCCAAGAGTATAAATGGCAAAATGGTGCCTCCCCTAAGGGTTCTATATCTATCAAATAGTTTCCAGAGAATTCCAGGTGCATCATGGTGGCTAGCAGCCCCAGAGTTAATGGCAACTACACTGGTGATCATCCTATTGCCTAGATAGTGAAGTGACTATTCAAAACAACAGGCATTTTGTTAGCCCTCACATTTACATCCATGCCATCCATTACACAGCTGGATGTTTGCAAGCATACCTTTCCCTCCAGGATACAGTAGCCTACCTGAGTGACTAGGAAAACATTTTTATCCTTACATAAACACTGAAATGTCATTAAGACTCTAAAAATAATTTTTGTAGTGCTAGAAATTTACTGCAGATGTCTCATCATTCTTTGCAATACACAGAACACACAACGACTCTACAGAAAAACAAGTCCCTAGATATGATGGTGTGAACTTTAAGATACCTCTGAAACAGCAATATAAGACAAGTACTAGAGTAATTCTGAAGGTCACTGTGAAAACAAAACAAACTAAAATCAAGGCTATAGACAGCAAATGAAAGGAGTCAAACCTATTTTTCTCTAAAATTGCCAAGTGAGTATCAGCAGTCTAGACAGCTTTATCGTGAAAATGTTCTATTATGGTGACAAATTCTTATAAAGCATCTAACTTTGCAAAAGCAGAATCCAGGAACACTGCTATTTCTCAGAATCTTTCCCCCGCTAAAGCAGCAGGAAAACACCATGTATCTATTTCCTATTGCTGGAGTGCTTTGAACTTTTCAGAAAACACCTTGCTGCGGGTCATCTTTATTTTGTCTGGTGAATAACATAGTTACCACAATCTGTATACAACTTCAAAGGATTTGTTTTAAAAGAAAATTCAGTGGAAGAGATACAACTCTCCAGAAAGCAAAGATAATACTACCAGACACAAAACCAAGTGAGAATTCTTTAAAAAGAGAAAGTTAAACAGTTCTTTAAACAGCTTTGCTACACTGGATAGCAACCTAAAAACACGTAACAAGGACAGAAAGTGCTGTGTCCCAAACCAAGCGAAATGCATTGAGAAACTGCATCATCTGTGTAATAACGCTCTTGCAACATGAAAAGCTCATTATAAAAATAAACCACAAAACCAACCCCAAATCTTTCAGCAAAACCAGAACATAAATACCTTTCAAGTTCTATATGTAGCCAAGTTGTGATGCCCACATCAACATTTCTTTGGGATTACATTTAAGCAAATATACATCCTGCAGTTCCCCCAGTGCTAGCTATATTGTACCCAGAGGTAACAGCAATCTGTTCCTTCTGCATTTTCAATCTACAAATACTGATAGGAAAAAAAGAACAAAAAAAAAAAAAAAAGAAAGAAAAAAACCCTCAAACATCAACTTCAAATTCAAGTTAAGAAATCCCTCTCTGCCAGAGTACACATGCACATATACAATCTGTTGTTTATCAAGCTGTTTTCGTGCTGTTCCCCAGCACTGAAAAAAATGCTGTAAGCTGATGAGAATCAGACAGCCTTTTTGAAAAAGGCTCTATTGAACAAGAGTGAGTGACCCCACCCAGGCCCTGACACTGTTAAAGGACATGCTCAGTGGAAAAACGGGATTAAGTTCAAAATTCATTCCAGCAGCCAGAAAACGAACATGGGTCAAGAGACAGCTCTATTTTCCTGTTATCTGTCCAACAAACTAAGAACAACCCAGTCTGAGAAAAATCTCTGCTCTATCTTTAAAAGCAACACTGCAAGTTTATAGCGAGTTTTCACTGTCCACATCAAACCCTCACAATAACCCAATTTTAGAGATTAAAACCAGCACTGAATATCTGCTTTTATCAATTTTGCCCCTCCAAACTCCATTCCTATCCTTCCACCCCATGTCACCTCACCAAATGGCTCTTTCTATAACAGCACCACTTTTCCACTGAAGCACAGGCAAACATGTAATTTTTTCCAATTCGTTTTAAAGGGGAGTGGGGAGAAGGGAAGGAATCTGTGTTCTGTAAATTATTTAGCTTGTTCTGATTTAGACGTAATTGATTTCTAGATGCCACAGCTAATTTCTCATTTCCAACTTTATTCTTTCTGTTTATAATCTCTTGGCAAGATTATAACCAGTTTCTTTTCATACTTACAACATTAAGTTTACTCTTGCATAAAGTATGCTTCCAAGGCACTCATTATAGCATGGTCTACCAAAGCGCTTTCCAACTCAGGTTGAAAAATCATGTACTATTACCTGAGAATTTTTTTTTTAACAGCAAACCAAGAAGCCCCAGTGAAATAAATCTCTGGATGCTGGAATCCCAGGCAAACATAATTGTTTTGACAAGTATCCATTTCCTCTTCAGTGGGAGTCATATAGAAAATTATTACCATCTCGCATGTTTAGGAAATGTACAACAGCATGCAAAAGAGGGAAATAATAACAATACCAGGATTGAAGGTCAGGAAGAGAAATGAGAAGCGACTAATCAGTGCTTTTGGTAGAACACTGGTGACAGCCCTCTACAAGCAGAACACATTTGTAAGTAATTTTCATAAGCAGATATAGCCATTAGCTTTATTTCACCAATATGCAGCGGCTGAATGTCATATAGATGCAGACACTATTGAGATCACATGCGAAATTCCTGTTAGCTTCTTATTTCAGCTAATCCAGTGTAGGAACAATGGCCAGAAACCAACTGAAAAATGCATTAAGATAGTTTGCTCTGTCATGTACAAGAATAGAGTTCAATAGACAAACATTGTTTACAAAGCTTTAGGGTGTAAACAGAAACAGAAGTGCCTTTTTTGGCAGCATCAGTTCCGTATTTCAACTTCAAAGTGCACTTCATCTTCGCTATTGTCAAAGATGAGCACTATAGAGAGCACAGATCTCTTTGGCAACCCAGTTTAACAGTTTGCACATTACTGAGGGAAACAAAAACTTGGATGAAAGTGACATTAAAACAATAAATTATTTTATACAGGTGGCAGATGTAGGATCTTTTCATGCTACCATTTTTTAAGGACAATTTTCCTGTATTACAATGCCAGCTGAAATATAAAAATTGATATGACACCACTTCCTACCAATAACGAAGTCTATTTTCAAACACTTAATTAAATGGCATCCCTGGCAATTGTTCTTAAACAAGCTTAATCCAAATTCCAAGTGCAAATTTTCAAGCTATACAGTGGAGCATTTCAGGATTTTTGCAGCTAACTTGCAGATGACTCTTTGTGGGTATGTCAGAACCAGTATGTGAATCAACTGTTGAAGAACGTGCAGAGATCATGACACACTCAAGTAAGCAAAACCAGGCTGCTAACAGTATAGCATATTTTATAGGAAATGAGAAAAAGAATAGTTGAAAGCATGGCAATTTACAACTGCTGCGACAAAGAATAAATGGTATTTCATATTCCCTGCCAGCCATCCTACATTCCCCGAACCTCAGAGGTTAGCCATCTGAGATGCCTTGTGTTGGCGTTTTCATTTTTATGTTTGCAGCTAGCACGAGCTAGCAGAGTCTTTCATATGTTGCTGGAACACAAGTATTCCACTGAAACAGAAGAACCAATTTGCCCAGTGCCGTGCCCCCCCCATCCCTCCCCAATAATTATAATGCACATAAGTGATTTATGTAAAGCAAAACACTGCAAACATCTCCCTACATATTTATGTTTACTGGAATATATAATGAAGTATTGAAAATACAGATAATACTGTTCTTCAGGAAAGTATGCATCTGGTGTTCCTCTGGGAGCATAACTCTGTCAATCCCAAGCAACAAAAAAGCAGTAAAGGGGAGATGCCTCTTAGCTGAGTGAATAAAATTGGCAGTCAAAAGTTCATCACTCTCATAGGCTCATCTGAATGCTGGTATTTGATTAGAAGAATGAAAATATCAGCAGCTTTCTAAAAGCTTCCCACTTTTCATGGCAATGGTTTTGCCACTAACAACGTTTAGGCCATAGCAACAACTTGAGGCCAGACAAAGTGAAATGATTCCCTAGAGGTCATAAGCAAGTCTAATAATAGAAAGAGGGGTAAAAAAGCAAAATAATTTTATGTTAATAATACTGGTTTTGTGCCTCGACTTCAGCATTTAACATGTCTGTTAGTCATCTAAGTGCTTTAGCTGTTTTGTGCTTTTTGGAAGGACATTCCCAGCATGAAAGACTGTAATATAAAACAGATAACAGGATATGCATTAAAGTCCCAAGGGAGTAACTATTTAAACAAAGTTTTCTTTGGAGAGTTAGGGAAAGACAACAGATAACATGAGACTTAAAAGAATAATTCATTTGTGCGCACCAAGAACGAGGTGGGGAGGACTATTTAGAACTGGCATGTAGACAAAGAAAAAAAGATGGTGACTTACCAAACCACAGCTGCAATGACATTCCCATGTAAATATATATCAAAACTGGAGTTTACCGAAGCAGCCTCACCCATTACAGAAAAGTCTTTCAATGACCACATACAAATGGGGATGCTGTATTATTACAGTAAGCTTTCAGGCTAATTTAAGTAGAGGCTTTATTCTGTCTTCTTGGGCTATATTTTCATTCTCATTCTACATACCAAGAGAACTTTCAAAGTTTTGAAACAGTCCAAGGAAAACACAAATCCAAGCTGACAGCAATTCATCCACCTGTTTTATTACACAGACCACACAACACAGCATTATAACCACCATGTCGAAAAGACTTTGTTTGAATGAAACTCCCCATCTGCATTGGTATGGGTGTTTATGTGCCATACTTCGGGCTCATTAATTTAGGGCTGACTGACCAAATGTTTGAAAGCATATTTACCACACTATTCTCTGTGGGTATGCTTCTCTCACATTTAATCTTAGATCCAACACCATGACAGAGCTCACAGTCGTGCATTTCCTCCATCTTAAATACCTAATTTTTCTTTAACTCTGAAGTACTTCAGAATATAAAGCAACAAGAAAGCAAAAACTGGCAATTCATTAAAAAATTTTCTTGACCACAGTACACTGGTGAACAAGTGGTTTTGAAAGAGCATATTCTTGTGTGGAAGCAATGGGAAGTGTAAACTAATGAAAAGAACACGTGACTCAAGACTTTAGTTTAAAATTGCATCACATTCTCTCAGAAATCAAGATAACTTGAACAACGATTCCCAAAGTGAGATGTCAAAGACCAACTGAAGCTCTCATCCAGATGAGGTCTGGAATGCGCTAGTCTAAGACATCTGCCTAAACATATGAGCTTCTACAAGTAAGACTGAAAAAATTAAGCACTTGGAAAATGTGTACATCTGTGTAATCTGTGTTAAGATGGGAGAAATACGTCCACATAATATACTTGAGTTTTGGGAAGCGGGAGGAACAGCATGCGAGTTAATGCTCAATAAATTCAGTAACGTGTCAATACAGAAACACAGCAAAAAGGAAGGATGATGTCATAGCTGTCAATTCTCTCTGCATTTTATTATGAACAAAAAATCTTGGTAAAAAGAAACTAATAAACAAGCTAAAGAAAGTAAACACACCAGTGGAGAAAAAGAAGTAAAATATGGGATGGGGGAGGGAAGGGGAAAACAGGAAACAGACACTGAAGACAAAACAGGAAAAATAAAAAGGTCATGATTTGTGTAATAAATCTGCAAGAAAATCTGTAAAAAAAAACTAAAGTGAGGCCCAAAAGGGGATCGGGGTGGGAAGACACCAGAATCCCACTATGGGCTAACTTACATTGCAGAGGGCACCGGACAGAGCACAAAATCACCAAGTGCTGGTGTCCCTCAAGTGCTTGGCTGGAGGAGATCCAGCAACTGTTACTTCACTCTCACATATAAAATCCTACCCAGCAAAGCCATTTAACCACAAAAGAATTTGTGCAAGAAAGGGCAAATACCCACCTACAGGACTGGGAAAAGCAAAACCCTTAAATCTGCTGCCTTTATGCCATACTGTTTCCACAGAAGTATTTATTTTAAGAGCCTAAAAATCTCTTTACTATGTAATCAAATGCCTCACAAAGGGCAATACTTTCAGTCCTTTTCCAGTAGCCTCTTTATTTTTGAATGTTAATTTCATGACAAGCTTCAAGACCTGTTCTCCTGTTGTCAGATTTAAACAGAATGCTCCTTCCTTTGCATTTCTAATTATTTATGTATTTATTTTTAAGCAGCAAATATTTGCTTTGGATTGCCTGGATTAAGCAAAAAGTTATATTTCCTGGAAAAACTTGGTTAATATATCCCCAGATCCCTAAATGGCAAGATTCTCATTAGTTCACTTCATTTTTCAGACATATCCACACGTTCATAAGTGTTTTGGTTCCATTCAATAGGAAGATTTGAGGCATAATGATTCAACAATGGAACTACATCTTTGGCTCACTAGTTCCTACATAGTAAGCCTCTTCCTGGTTTTAAAACACATCATGAATTATATCCCATTTACTTTTGTTGGGGAGCTCAAAGATCAACCACCTGTCTAAAATAACTATCTGAAGACATGAGCTAGAGTGCTTTATGGTAGGTATAAAATTGTCTATATATCTGTAGAAGTATTTCTGATTTTATCAAAAAGTAATTTTACAGATAAATTAACTTTAGGCACTACACAAAGTGACATACATGACATGTTCACAGGGACAGTAGTAGAACCAAAACACAAACAAGTCTCAAGGCCTCCTCTCTTGACATCAAATACTTCTAAGATGTTCCACGTAAGAAGACAACACGTCATAGCTTTTCATTTCACTCAAAACCTAGAGGTCACTTGTCTCCAAAAACAAAAGGGTGATGGACCACAGGAGGAGTTTAATATCGCTTAGACAATACTAATACTTCAATAGCAACACAGTAAGTCTTTTTGATCTGTTTTTGTTATTAGATCCTCTAGACGTGCTCAAAAATTGTACTGCACTACAAAGTGTCAGCACTGGGTTATGTGGGAGTCACAAAACCTACAAAAAGTTGTGAAATGAGCTTTTTTGCTTTAAAACTATAACCCTGAACACAAGTATTCCCAGCTCAATTTCCACTGAAATAACTGTCAAAGAAGCTAAAAGTTTGCTCTTGTCAAGTGATGTAACATTTTCCTGTTGAACAGTCCAAGCTAATTAATGTTTGTATGGTATCACTAAAATTCTGAGGTCAAATTCAAGTCTGGAGGAGACAGACACCACAAACTATACTTTCCAATTCAACTGAATTAGAATTCACTACAGTTATGCACAAACAAACCAAATTCTCAGCCACATCAGGTGAAGAATTTTAAGTTGGCAGATTCCTCTTATGAGGTCATGCTGTCATAAAGTGACTCCCTGAAATTTCATTAATCTCCATGAGAATATTAACACAGAAATCGCTCAATACTTGAAGCAGTTAATATGCTGTCTTTTTTCTGCAAAATTGCATTTTTCATGCATTTCTTACACCACTTAAAACAATGTTTCATTGACTTCCTTAACAAAGGCAAATGGATTTTAGCACATGTACAAGATACACTGCAACACTTGAAATAAAAGCTGTAAAGATTATATTAAACTTACTGGAAAAGGGAAAGAAATGAAACTGAAGGCATTGCTTTTAAGATATACAGATAACTAATACAGCAAGCCCAGGGTGGCTTCCAAAGAAGAGCTCCAAATTGTTGAAAAGACAAAATCATTTTTCATCCCATAACGTTATATGAACCAAGATATTACACCATATTTCACAAAAATGTCAATATGCTAAGCTATCAAAAGACTTCCAAAAAGATGAGAAGTTACATCAATAGTTCTTATTCTGAAAATACATTACCAGCTAGTGTTACCCCATGCTCAGATGCACAGATAAGCGTTTTAAATATACACAGCCACACAATAAAAAGACATTAAGATGGAAATGGTGAAAAAAGAATTATGTTGGAGTATAATGTTCCGTAATGGGACACAGCTTCCCTAGAATTCCCAGGACACTGCAACAAGGCTGTTTTAAGCTGCAATGTGGGGGCTTCACCATCTGCAATACACACACTCTATAGTTTAATGCATAAATCTCTCATTCTCTTTTCTTCTCCCTTCCCTCTTGCACCTTTGCTTAATCCTATTTGCCTTTTTTTAGAACCTTCCTGATTATTGATTAAGTCCTATACCTTCCACTCGATTCCATAACCATTGCCAGAAAGCCAAGGTGCCAAACTTTGTCAAAAGCCTGACTTAGATCCAGACAGTTTAGGACCTCACCTGAACAAAATCAACATAAGCCATTCAATCTGCAAGCTGGGATTTTCCTTCAATCATATCCACAGGAAAACAAGTAAAATAACCTGTTTGTGAAATTATGTGAATGCTTTTATCTGCCACCTGATCAAAACAAAACAAAAAACCACAGTACTTAAAAGCTGTTCAACTATCAAATTATGCCACAGGCAAATATATAATATGAAACAGCCTCAGAAAGAGAGAATGCGTTTCTGCAGCTAATTTTTTTAAATGACAACTGTACTACCTAGCATTGGGATTTATTTCTGCCCAAAGCGACTGAAAACCAGTATAACCAATATATCAAAAAGATGTGCTGAGAGGCTGAAACAAAGGCAATTCAGTTCTTTCTTTTCTGTAGACCACACCATATGTTCCAGTTACTGTTTTCAACATCCCAAATAATTGTGGAAGTGACAGAAATCCTCTTAAAACAAAGAGATTAATAAAATCTGAGAATGGTATATAAATCACCAGATTTTTCTGATCTCCCAAAATATCTTGTTCTGAAAAGCACGGATTGATTATGTTCTTGATCAACAGCCTATGAAGACCTCTGTATTCTCAAACTGAAGATATCACGGGCATCAAAAGCAACACTAGATCTCCTTTCATAGGGAATCTCTTCCAGAACAACCCCTGATTAACGGAGATGAAAGTGGAAGGCCTAAATACTCTTGAAAGAATCTGCCTGACAAAAAAACCCAAGGCAAAGCCTGTCTAGAAGAAAAGGATTGTATGCTCTGTTGACGTTGTCAGTGACCTCCTTTAAACTGTCATGGCTGGGATGAATAGCCTAAGTCACCAATCCATTTTATGACTGCTCAATCTGAGCCAGGGTTTAAGCAGCATGCTGTGCTGCACAAGGCCACGTTAATCTGTCTACAAGTTAAGATACTTGGAGAGCTGCAATCTGCCCATGCCCAGCAGACAAATAATATTCCTTATCTCTGTTCTAGCCAAGGACTGTGTTTATTTAAGGAGTAAATTTTCCATTTCAATGTATATACAAGTTTCAGGAAAAATATATACTCTGCATTACTCAGAGTAGGTTTTGGTGTTTGCAGAAGTCATGGAGAGGTGGTAGAAATGCCACTTTTTTCTTCTCAGTTTTGACCATGCCACTATCTTAAGAACTGGCTCTAAGTAATCCTTAGTATATCCTTTAGTAAATGAAAATAAATCCAACAGGAACAAAAATCAATTATCAAAAGAAAAACTGTAAGAGGGAGAGATGCCATTTGTCTTTTCAGTAATTCCTAGCTTTACGGGGTTGTGGAAAATGCAAGAATATGGAAGTTTTTTGGAAGTTGTGCAATATTTCTTCTACTTAGTGTTAAATCCCTTCAGGAAACACAGCAAGAATAAGAGGAATGCAAATAAATTTTAAGAAGTGGAGTTGGAGCAAGTTTTTCTTCTGAGCACTTTGCTGAGAGTGATCCAAGAAAAGTCCTTAATATTTAAAAAGTAAGCTGATGGAAAAAAGCTAATATTTATAAATGCTGTTTAGAAAAAAAAATAGGTAATTTGGTTAAGAAATGGTTCTGTTACTATTGCTGTGTTCTTAAAATTCTTTTAGGTTGCTTTTGTCACAGGTGCTCAAACAGTTCTGAAGGCTAGTTTTAAAATGTTAAAATCTCCAAATTCATTAATGAAGTGACCATAAGACTCTGTAAAGTCACTTTCTAGAAATGTTCAATGCTGTCATTTGAGAAATCTGTGAAGTCCTTCAACAGTATTTGGTCTAATCTTCATGAATAAAGAATAGATCCCCTGATTTCAACTGGCTGACAATAATGCTCTATCAAACTGTGTACATATGCCTGTACATAGATGTCTTCATGATTTTTTCTCAAGAAACTTTCATTTCTTTTTGTTCAGTAGTTGTTAAAATTCATTTATTTCAGTAGAACGCACCATTAATGTTGTGTTTAGCATTGCTTTTATGATAATCAATTACCCACACATTCAAGGTATTTTTTATCTTGATACATACTTACTTTTATAACTTCACTTTACGACATTAAATGAAAATAATTATTCTTTATTTGTGATTAATACATCATACGACTTAGAATGAAGTTGAAATCCTTTTTCAAATCATGGCACAGAAAACTGTAACTACGTTATTGATATGGAAATTTTGCAAAGATACCCAGTTTGATTAGAAACCTGGGGTGTAGAAAATGCATTTCTATCCTCAAATCTGATTCCAAAATTAATCATGCTTGCAAAGAAGTATCGACCAGCTTTTAATTTAAGTGTGTCAGGCTCAGCTTCTACCCAGACCCTGAAAACAACATTCCCTTTCTGGAATTAGGCAGCCCCTAGGTTCTCAAAGTTTTTCCCATGTTAACATACTTCCATATTAAATCACCTCATTCCCATCTCTTCAGTAAACTAGTTTTGACAAACTCAACAGGTCAAAAATAAAAACTATTATGCAAGAGCTTTAAAACGAAGTTTCCTCCTCTCTGCTTTCCAGCATGCTTTTATTTGTCTACACTGAAGATGCCAACAGTATTTTAATACATGATCACAGTTTACAAACCATCAAGGTGTTTTCTCCACTCCTACTTGCTAGTGTCTAGCACAACTATCAGATAATTCCAGTGGTTCTTTACAGCTCTGGCACTGCACTAAGTCTGTCACCGTATTGTGAAGGGAAAGAAGATATATTATGGATTCTACCAGGGTTTGCAGAAGCTTGACATGGGTTAGTTTATTAGTACAGGTATATCCAACAGAATTTTGAGCTATCCCCATTCTGAATATCTATACTCACGTCATACTTAGCAGGCAGCATTTGGTTTCCAAACAAAACCACATACAGCTTAAAATAGAATATGCTATATCACAATTTACAGGGCTAGTCTGAACACATACATCAGCACATGAACTTGTATTTGTATTGGTACCTACTGAACAGCATGAATAGTTGACATGCTTTTTTGCTGATCTACCTACATTGAATAAAAAAAAAAAAAAAGCTACTGCTGGAAATAACTTAAAGGCATGGATTTCCTATTTAAAATTCCTCTTTTTTAAATCATGTAGCTCTCGAGCAAGTATGTTCTTATAGCAGCTCTAGTGCTCTGTGCAGTGCAGAAAACCACAAAGATTAGTCCTTACTAGCAATGTGCAACACAGAGTTAGCATTACTCAACTGTTATATCAAAATATATCCACCAAAGCTATCAATAATATTACACATTCCAGGCAAAAAAGTTGGTTGGGTGTTTTTTCCACTATTGACCACAACAACAACCAGTATTACTTAGCAGATCATATATTGTAGAACCCAAAATAAAATTAAATTGTATTGGTGCAAAGAAGATAAAATACCAAAACAGCTCAAGAAATTTAAATGATTAATGTTAATTCTCAAGTCTCTAAATATGTTTGACTTACAGAATATTCTTTATCACATTACCTCTGAATAAAAGTGATAAAATTAGTCACTAAATAAAGTGACTTTTCATACAAGTGAATGAGCTTTTGGGGCCACCTTCCCTGAAATATAACAAGATAAACAAACCAAAGCAACCCTTCAATGGTACTTGCAAAGGTCTCGGAACAGGTGATGTTTACTTTCTTCTTGATGACCCAGGGAACCTATTATAAGTATTTAACAGCTAATAATTCAAATGTCCTAGCACTCACCAAAACTCACTCAAACTAGGATTTTGTGGACACACTGCTGTCATAGTGCTTAGCATCTCCTTTATGCACCACTTTACCCTGTCAGAATGAGAACACAGAAATGCAATGTACTTTCTCTGCTGCTTTGAGCAGACAGCTCGCTTTGTAGCCACCCAAAGAATGTGTTCTGCAATCTCTCATAATTTAATCACTGTCAGTCATAACAGCCTATTGTGAAAAATAATCTGCTCATTTATTTTACCATCAGTGCACTCAAGCATGGTCAATTTACGAACAGCACAGTCACATGCATCAGCCACAGGAGATCCATTACAGAGCTGCCGGAAAGTCCGCAAGCAAACAAGTTGCTCTCCTCTGACTATCCATAGGCTAAACCTAGAGGTCTTACACCCTTTCATACTACTTTCACAGCAGAAACAAAGGAAAGCCTTTAAGCAATAGTTCTAGTGCTTCAACACATGCTCACACAGACAGTGTGAGGCATGGCTAATTACAACTTCAAATTTTAATACTAAATTACAGAAATCATATCTCATTCAAGCCAGGTGCTCATGGAAGAAAATGATTTCTTAATGCCATCATAGTAGCTGATGAAACATCCAAGATAAGAAGCACAGCTGTTTGTGCCAAGAGACCAGAAGCATAGCTGACATTGCAAGCGCAGGAGTTGTTGCAGCTGCAGGAGGTACACTAAGGCTTAGGAGCTATCACGCAGTAAAATATTCAGGAACTGCAAAACAGCAATTCAGATCAGTCCACCTGCAGGCATTTAACAAGCCCTATTTACAGCGAGGTTAAAGAAGTCATGCAAGTAATATCAGTAATAGCTGCAAGCGCCTAGAAATTCAGACATTGCCAGTCCAAAATCATCATTATTAGTAGACACTAACAGACAGGAGTTCCACAGAAGCTACACACAAAAACCACATGCATATGCACTAAAAAAAGTGATTGCACACATTCATGTATGTATACTATAATCTTGTCTCTTTTGACCAGCCAAGGATTCCTCAGAAAATATCCTCCTACATGAGAAGTTACACAAACTTATTTTACAATAAAGAGTGGTCAGAAAAATCATTAACGTTATTATAAATCCTTAAGTTTTGTAAGGATTTTCAACTGATAACAGTTGAAATTGAACGGTTGACAAAAAAAATCATTTTACATAGAGTTATTCATTGAGCCTTGCCTTCTTGTGCACCATATCCATTCCTTGCTCCTTAAAAGTCCTGTCATCTCTTCCATTTTAAAAAAAGTACAAATAAAAACATAGTGGTGAAATAAAGGCCAGAATTTCTGAGTTAATATTTTCAATCAGGCTGTACAGATGAATCTAGAAGTGTTCTACCACTAGATTTAAAAAAGAAACCCAACTAAAGCACCATCATTGTGAACACTCAGCCATTGAAGACCCTTGGCAAACTACAGAAGCCTCACCCACCAGTAGGATCATGCTACAAGGTAACCTACATGGAATACATAACAGACATCACTGGACATCCTATCAAAGCCCCATATATTTATATGAAGAAAAACTGCAATACTACTGCAGATGCTGACAATTTGTTTTACACTGTGTTCTGCAATGTACCTGTCAGTGTCATTATCACAATGTAGAGATATTTGGTATTTCTCGAACTTTGCCAGCAAAGATTCCCAGAAAAACCTGCAGAAGTTTCTTGTTTATTGAAGTAAGATTTGACTATGAGTCAGAGTGTAATTAATCATCCACACAGACACTCAATCACTTAATACAATGCACTCCAATTAATCAATAGAACCAATGTACAAGGCAGATGCTTCGGTATTTCTTCTTTTCAAGTGAATTTTTGGCTGCTATTAAAACAAACGTGCTTTGAATGCAACTGCTTTCACAATAAAAGTTAGTAAGCGACTTGCATAAGAAATCCACAGCATATCAGAGATGTCTAAGAACATATATATCCACATCAAAATTGGTATCAAAAACATCATGCCTATTTCCTCATTAAAAGATACTTAATTTAAGCTCTAGAAGTGTTTGGTACCATGAAGTATGACTCTTCCTGATGAACTGAAAATTATATACTTGTTCTGTCTTGATAAGCAAAAAAATAGCAAAACTCCTGCTTACTTTCTCACTAAGCTACAAATGAGAATACCATTCACCTTTTAGGTGTCAAAACTGCAACACAATAGAGCACAACTACCTAAAGGAACTGAAGTAATTTTAATTGAAGCCAATACTTCAGGGGAAATTTAAGGCCTCAAAGATTACTACTGTTGAATTATCCAAAGGAGTCAATATAAGCAAATTTTCATGCAGTGTTTAGTTTTAGAGTCTGCAGAGCAGTCAGAAAAAGGCTGAGAACCAAATCTAGAATTTTCTACACAATTAGGTCAGGCACACTAGCACCTTGAACAGCAAAAACTAGCAAATACACCAAGTCTTTGCCAGGATTAGCATCTTTAATTCAGAAATGCTCATGTTTGGAACTGAAAATGTAATTCTGCCGCTTGTCAATAGATGTATATTCTGAACAAAACAAAGTAACACAAAAATTCACCCCAGCAACCGCATCCACAAAATTAGGCTATCAGGCTTCTCTTCAAAAAATGGTGGGGTTTGCTTGTTTGTTTACCTTTAACTCCGTGCTCCCACTACGTCCCTGATTTGCAAGTTTTTCATACAAGAAAACATTCATGGCAATCAGACAGTGTATTTCACTATATATACACCTTACAGAGATGTTTAAGAACATTATCTATAAACTCCCAGAAATTTCAAGTCTTGCGTTTCAGAATTAAATCTGAAATGTAATGTTGCTTTCCAGAAATGTCTCTATGGACTTAAGCATAAGACAAACATTTATATAAGACTTATAAAAGACTTCTAGAAAGTTTAATTAACTCCACTTTGCCCCTTGAGAGACAATCTGGTCCTAGCCACTCCATAACTACATCAAATGTCACTTCTCGCAGCTTAGAAATGGCTCCCCTTCCAAATCAGCTATCAATCTTGGACTACCACAGGGGCAAACATGGTCACCGGAATCCCCTCTAGTCACGGAGACATCACAGTATCATCCTGAGAGTCGATAATAGCACAGAGTGTCCATGTGGATCCACTGTACTCAGCCCTCCCATCCATTAACTACCGCTCATGCTTCCCTCTCCTTCTGTCAAATCAGATCTGTTTCAGTGCCTATCAATGTCTATTTAAAATTATGAGTATTTAGGAAATTTTCAAAATAAAGGAACATTTAACTATAAGGAGAAAAAAAAAAAAAAAAGACTGGATCTGCACTGAAGAGAGATTCCTAATCCACTTTTCAAAACTTTAACAGGCTGACACAATGCAACTGTTTGCAGACTCCATGGGATAAGGAGAAAATTATTCCGCAGAAATATTATTTTCAGTATTTTCTCCTGACTTTTCAGTATCTCTAACCTAAGGCTGCCTTTGGAATATGGTGTAATTTGATAATCAACTTGTTTGAGGTACACTGTATTGCTGAATCTGAGAAATATTCTTCTATGGCACCACAGGCACTGAAAGTCACAGTGGATGCATCATTTCAGAACTCATTGTCTGGGCAGCCTTAAGGCTGACTTCCAAGTAGTATGTCAGGCATAACAAATACTAATTTTCTTCAAATGATTGTACTACAGAACAAGTAGAAAACTTTTTTAAAAGTGAACATTTAGTACCTCCAGAAATACAAGGAAGTAAATGGCAAGTGAAAAATTCTAGCGGTGAATTTTTTATTGCCATGACAATGCCACCTTTATTCCATTATTAAACAAGTTATTCTGCATTGACTTTTTTCAAGAAACGAAGGACCTCCATGCTAGTTAACATATTTGATTTATTTGTTGAAGGAGGTCTTTTTTCAGACTACTTTTTTCTATGTAGTGGATTTACTGGTTTGGCTAGTTCATTCGGTTCCAACAGCAAGTTACAGCAGTATCACAGGTCAAGCATCAGATTTCTCAAATTACCTCTAGCTTTAAGTTTTATACACGTTGTTGAAACACTAAAGCTTTTCAAGTTTCCTTCAACATTTTATCCTATGTCTAGCATCTCTGTAAGCCAAAGAATTTAAAGGAAAATTATTTTAATGAAAAGCAAAGCTATCAGAGATGTATGATATCACTTACTATGAACGCATTTTCAAAAGCAAACTGCACAGACGCTTAAACATAGCTGGTATTCAGTTTTTCCAAGATCTGTCTATTCTGTTAAAAGTCATCAGTCATGCGAGTGAACAAGACTATTAACCATTTAATTAATCTGAAGGTTTAGGGACAGAGCAGTGCAAATTCAAGGCTGCAAAAATCAGGACTCCCTCTCGCCTCTGCTTCTCACAACCAAGAGCTGTTGCAAAGACATACTGTTATCTTACCCCCTGTTACCATAATAAATGCCAGTAGAGGATGGAGCGAGACGCAGGAGTTGGCTGCAGGCTTCACTCAAAGTCAGCTCCCTGAGCCATTCAAGTAGCCCTTATGCCAAAGCAGGCCAAACACAGTCTCCACCCAGAGAATCTCATCTTTTGGTTTTATGCTGAGGTTTTGCCACCCTTATCAGCTCCCCCAACACTACATATCAGTTCTGTGACAAAAGAAAGTTAAGCAAAGCACATAACAATCTTGGTCTGTACTTTCTCCTTCCAAAAACATTAAAACTATTTCTTTGTCCCCAACATTAACTTTTGGTTCAAACCAAGCAGCTGTTTGGCAAACTTGTATAATCACTCCTATCAGCTCTCACAGGGGTTTACTTTGTAGAACTTCATTTCTCAGGTATTGAGAGCAGGTAGACAAGGCAATCAGGTTAATACTACTACTGAAACAAAACAAAAAGAAATTAGTATGTTTCCAGCTATAGCTAGATTCACTGAATTATTTCGCTTGAACCTCCTGAAGTGCCTCAGGAGACATTCTTCTGTGTTAAGCTTGCAATTACTTTACAAAGCTACACTATAAATTCTTATCCCATTACAGATGTCCCTCAGTTTACAGCTACACTTAACTGCTGCCACCAGCTACCTGCATTTTACACAGACTCAGGCTATACATATACTTTAAAAACTATTGTCTGACATCTGCATTTCCTCTTCAGTACTGCTCGATACCCATACTCTGCAATTTGTCAGCACTTCTCAGCCATAGACTCATTCTTAAGTGTTTAAAAGCTATTCTCCACAATCTGTTAGTCATTAAGAACTTCACAGTTTAGCCAGAATTTTATCAAAGGCATAAAGTATTTTCAATAGTAATTTCAAAGAGTTACATTTGTGTCTTATTAAAGAAAGAAGCATTACTACTTTCATTCAAGAATACCAAACAGGTACACAACTGCACTGATACATACGACAGCACCATTTTTTTGACTATGATGTTTATCCAGTTAAGTCTTGCACCATCTGCAACCTTAAAAAAAGAAGCAAATTTACAATACTCTTTCACTCAACTTTTCATTGCAATGCATATCAAGTGTGCCCATTCCTAACCAAGCTGGATTATAACAAATTGAGTAAACAGCAGTTCCATAACTGGAAGAAGGATGCTAGGTACCATCTAGTAAGGCTACAGGTACAATTTGGGTTTAAGATGCATCTCCCCAGCTGATGTCTGAAATCAAATATCTCACATTCTTGATTTAGGAGAAGCTACCTGAACAGCTAGCTAAATAAATAAAGGACAATAACTCCATAGGATGCATAGGAAAAGTTGATGCAGCAGTCTCTTCTGTGGTAAAGGAAAGAAGGGATACCAGGAAACTGTACAGTGGCAGAAGTTTCGTAAATGAGAACTGCTGCCAAAGTAATTATAGCAAGTAATCAAACTTTTCTGTTTGTTGTTATGCTTCAAAGACAATAGAGACTTTGCTGCAATCTGAAAAATCAACAATAACCCCTTTCTGCTAATTAATACCAACCTAATGAATGAACTACAGGATATGATCAAAGCTAGTAGTAGTCACAGCAGTGTAGGTTTTGATTTGCCTATGGCTTGTGAAATACAAAGTCCCCAAAAAAGAAATTCAGGATCCTTGACTAAATACCTAGAGGTAACAATCAAGATTTACAAGCTGGGTACCGGCTTTGGGAATCCACCTTTTGTATCTCTGTACAGAGAAATTTAGTCTTGTGACTATCTTCAGGAAGCAGTACGACATTACAGAAGTTATGAACTCAATTTTCAGATTTCATGCTAGATAAAAAAAAAAAAAACCTCCTTTATCTTCATGACTAAGTCACATTCAATACCTTGATCCTAGTAAGATACTAAACACAGCGCATGTGGCAATATAAATGAAACTATGGAAGACCATGCAGCTATCTCAACGTTTCTTTTATTAGTAAGACTTCAGTGCTCCCTTGAACAAACACGTTGTTGTGTTAATCCAATTTCTTTGGATTATGGAGAGTAGTTTCTATATGCACAGCAACCAAAGTTTTTACTCTTCATAACTTCAGCTTTCCTTGTTGCAGTCTTAAAAAGCTGTATTTGAGATCAAACCACAGCCTAACAGAGAAGTGATAAAACTGAGCTGAACACTGACAACTTCTTATTAACACAGAATCATAGAATGGTTTGGGTTGGAAAGGACCTTAAGATCATCTAGTTCCAACCTGCCTGCCATGAACAGGGATACCTTGCACTAGACTATGTCAACCAAGGCTCTGCCCAGCCTGGCCTCAAATACTGCCAGGGATGGAGCATTATCAGACATTTCACACAACCAAATACATAGATAGGGAGTTCATATAAGATCCATATCGTATATGAAGTTAAAAACGATGCCAGTAGTTGAGCTTATATTTTATGCTAAGATAGTATTCAGAACCTAAATACCTCCTCAGTATTCGAGAAAACTGACCAGCTTTAAAAATCTTTTTTTAAAAAAAGAAAGTGAAACAAAACATACAAACCAAAAAATATCACTACATTTTAACCAAAAGCAGAGTATGTATTTAAATGCTCCATAAAATCAGTTTACAGTCAAGTAAGCTATTCAAAATATTCCTTACATATTTGTCTCCAGTCCCCCGAAGAATTAACTTTAATATTAAAGGGACCATCCTAGTTGTTACAATGCAAGCTTTTTACATTAAAAAAAAAAAAGTTTTAAATACAATAACATTTGCTTGAAGATGTAGGTTAGAAAGACACATATGATTACATGAATTGGTTCCCTTCATATTCATTTCACAGAATGAAGATAAATGTATTTGTAGATGGAATGTTCACATAAACTGGACATCCAGTCTTCCCATCAGATTCTCTCTCATACAAGTGCATCTACTCTCTTCATTTGCCTTTCTTTACACTTCAGAAAGTGAAGATAGTGCAAAAATATTTACTTCATTTAAAATACCTAAGCTACCTTAACAGAATTGTCATCACTGTCCCATGAAGTCTTAACAGAAAATGTAACTATTGCTGGACCCAGAGGAAATTTACAAAAGATTTAGCCATATATTTATGATTTGAAATAACAATCAACTTTGCATTTGACAAGAAAAGACTGCATACAAAATTTCTGGAATGCCTGCGTGGGCAATGCCCTTTGTAATTCTGGCAGTTGGTGCACTCAAACAATGTTTATAGAAGATCTTTCAGATACAATTAGATTGCAGACCATTGGTTCCATCACAAGCCTGGAAGATCCTCAAATTTGTTAAATATCCTGTGAACATTGCCTGAAGATACAGAGGGGGCTACTATCAGCATGACCATCTTCTTGCCCTCATCAGACATCCCTTACCCTCCTTTTCTCCAAGTGCACTAAGGAAGGAAAAGGAGACAAGATGACCAAAGAGCATCCATCCCCATGGAGCTCTCTGCCCCACTGCAGGGACTGGGATTTATAATCAAAACTGTCTGGGACACAGACTGCTGCTAGTGTTGCCTGCAATGCTGGCAGGCTGTTAAAGTTACAAAGAGAGAAGTACGAGCCAAAATACGTACTCTTGCTTGCCAAGCATAAAATCCTGGTGCATACTTCCTGATAGGAAAAGGATTTAATAAATATGAGACAATTTCCCTTTCCCTTTGCTTAGAAACTATCTTCTTTCCCACGTGCTTAAGGTCAGAGAAAAAGAAACAACACAGTTTCCACACTCAAAAGAAGCTTAGTTAATTCTCTGCCTGGAATACTCAACTTTGGTTAAGAATATTCCATATTTTCTTAGCAACTCGGGACAATGACCAGGACAACTTTTGTAATTTAACACAGAGACTCTCCTGTTACTCATTAAACACTTCAAAATACATTGGAGGGTTAGATTTTTTGGTGGATACAGCCCCAGCTGTTGCTGGGTCTGCTCTACAGAGTGGTCTACTAATAAAGTTGTCTCCTGGTCTAAAACAGTAAAGGAATAAACATGAAGGATTTGCACTTGAGTCATGACATGCTCTTACTTAAAATTAGAAAGGAAGCTTGCTACAAACTCTCCACTGCCAGATGTTTTAATTAAATAACAGGATACATGTAAATTAATGGGTAACTTCTGATGCTTAGAAGGCAACAGAAGATAGTAAGTAGAAAAGAAAAATACAAAGGTCAGGGAATCAACTAACAGACAGTATTACAGCACTTAGGCAATTGTCCTGGTAATTAGTTTAGTGTAACACCAAATGACTGATACTAGCAAAATACTAGACAAACCCAGCCTATGATTCCAAAAGACTCCTCATTAAGGAAAAACTAAGAGTAGCTAACAGTAAATTCAAAAAAAACTTGTTGGAGAACAAATGAGAAAGAGGTATTAATAACTACTTGAAAACCTGCATCAAAGATAATCGTGAGGCATTTAAGAAAATTCTTACTTTCATAATAAGGTTTTCAAAGAAGAATCAGGTGAGACTGAGGTCTAACAGACCAGAGTTTTCCATGTACTAACAGTTGCCCAGCAAATGACTTCAGTGTTGCTAAGGTAACAATCATGTCTGTATTTTCCCTAACTTGAACTTAAGAACTTAACTTCTAATTGAACTAAAAAGCTTACAGAGGATATAGCAAAAAAAGTTGACATAATTTTTGGAACAAAGGCTGTAGTGAGCAGACATCAATCTCTTCTCCCAAGTAAAAGGACAAGAGGAAATGGCCTCGAGTTGCATCAGGAGAGGTTTCAATTGGGTATTAGGAAAAATTTCTTCATCTGAAGGGTTGTCAGGCATAGGAACAGGCTGCTCAGGGAAGCGGCTGAGTCACCATCCCTGGAGGATATTTAAAAGACATGTAGATGTGGCCCTTAGGGACATGGATTAGTTGTGGACTTAGCAGTGCTGGAACAATGCTTGGACTTGAATCTTAAAGGTCTTTTCAAACCTCAGTGATTCTATGATTACAAGAACTCACAGATTGAGTTTGTATAGCAGCAGAATTTGCCTGACAGCAAAAGGCAGTCTAAATACTCTTTTTTTTACCAGAAAGATTAACAATTCTTTAAGGAAAAAGCCTGCTTAAGTAAACCGTAATTCTCAAATGAAACTGGAAACATTAACTTCTGTCTCCCAGTCATAAAATTTCCGTAATTGCTCTCAATCTAACTACAGTGCCTCACATACACAGCTCAAATCCCACCTTACATCTCCTGAAGATATACCTGTAAAGGTAATGATCAAAATGAAACAAAACTGAAGTTAAATCATGCAATTTTTTATTTTTAACCATTATATTACAAATCACAAGCTAGGCAAACTTCTTATGTATACAAACACATACTTAAAAGTAAACCCCATTTTCTGTATCAATCACAGAATCATAGAATAGTTAGGGCTGGAAAGGACCTCAAGATCATCTAGTTCCAACCCCCTGCCATGGGCAGGGACACCTCTCACTAAACCATGCCATGCAAGGCTATATCCAACCTGGCCTTGAACACCACCAGCGATGGAGCATTCACAACTTCCCTGGCCAACCCATTCCAGTGCCTCACCTCCCTTACAGTAAAGAATTTCTTCCTCAGATCCAATCTAAACTTCCTCTCTTTAAGTTTGAACCCATTACCCCTTGTC